>JAAEAF010001412.1:134842-148174 GCA_011037195.1 Triatoma infestans | reverse complement strand
GCCTTGAGCTGATCTCCCACGAGTCAATTGCCCGCAGAGCAGCCTGGTTATCCGAATAAATGACGACTCTGGAGTTATACACTCCCCGTCTTCTTATTTCGGCGGCGCAGATAATAATCGCGACTAGCTCCGCCTGAGAGACCGTAGCTAGCCTTGCCAGGCTCACCGAGATATTACATCTCGGATGAGCCTCGTACACGCCGGCTCCCACTCCATCTTCCATCTTGGACCCGTCCGTGTACCACATAAATTCGCCTGTAATTGGCGGCCCATTCTTCCATGCCCCTCTGTCTAATATCAAGACTTTGAAGGGTTTGTTTGGAATCCTACCTAGGAGTCATTATATCCGTAGGCAGGCCCAATATCGGGTCCGCCTCCAGCTCCTCCCATAGGTCTTGATGCTTCCCAGTGTGCCTGGGATAAATGGGCGCTTGTCCCTGTTGTAGTCGTGCCACAACTGCTCTTGCAGCAATTTTATATAATTGAAAGTGATAATTTTCTTTAAACTTATAATTCTTGATTTTACATGATTTCTTCTTTATGCCTTTACATGATACTTCTTTACATGACTTTAATGTTATGTCAATGAGACGAACTAAATTTAATAAAACCACGTTTATTCTTAAATGAACTTTTTCAGAAAAAAAGATACTAACAAAAGTGATATGTCTTTATATTTATAGTATTACCAGAAATAATAAAAAAGCCTGTCCATATTTTTTATGGATAAAATCGCAGAAAACCATTAAAAAAAAATCTGTACAGTAGAAAAACACACTTCCGGTCGACCGACTTTCTTCTTCAGACTCGCGATTTTTTTTAACATAATTATTTATTTCTAATTGATATATTTTTAGATGATAGAATCGTATAATTAACTAAAAAAAAATAGTACTTTAATGGAAAACATTACCACAATCCCTACCACAAAATCTCCTGGGATAATTGAATAATAATATAAAAGAATTTGTTGACGACCGTTGATGAATTAAGTTATGAATTAAATTTGATGAGGATCGGTCAAGAAAAAAAAAAACAATCAATAAATTTTGGGCAACGTTTCGACAGAGTTTCCTGCCTTTATCAAGGTTTTAATTTATAGAAAGTCGTGAAGATGTGGAGAAAGAATTTTTTTTTTCTTTTTTCTGTAGATGATTTAAGACAAGACACTAGTAACTTTTAATTTTCTTTTTTATGTTTCTGCGACGTATGTTAACAAATGTGTATGTTTAAAAATTCTTTCTCCACATTTTCACGACTTTCTATATAATTAAAGCCTTCATAAAGACAGGAAACTCTGTCGAAACGTTGGCAAATGTTTTTACTTGACCGATCTTCACCAAATTTCTTCATAAATTAATGAATAAATGATTTTTTTTTTTTTTCGGAGAAATGTTTCAAATAAAAGTTTGGAAGTTGCTTTATATATTGTGTAGATGGGTAGTAGATATTCAGTGTAGTGAAAAAAAAAAAAACATTTAGTAGAGTTTCCGGTTGAGGGAATTTTGGTAGATAACTTCCTGTCCGGATCTCAAGATAATATCCAAATTGAATGTAAAGTTTAAACTTTCTGCGATTTTTCGTTATTGTGCTATGGAATTCACTTATACATATACCACAATACACAGAGACCATTTTCTAGAAAAACACTTTTTCAGACTGAGGAGACGCCAAAACATGTATTTGAAAATTCGATATTGAAAATTTGATAAGATCGCAATACTAGACTAAAAGAAAATAATTTTGGAATAAAATAAAGAAAACATTTGCATATATATTATGTTTAGATAAATATTTTTACTTTCTCTTACACCTAGTAAAAGGAAATATTGTAATCGTGTCAAATTTAAGAGAAAATATTGTAATCGTGTCAAATTTAAGAGGAAATTTTGTAAACGTGTCAAATTTAAGAGGAAATATTGTAATCGTGTCAAATTTAAGAAAAAATATTGTAATCGTGTCAAATTTAAGAGGAAATATTGTAATCGTGTCAAAATTAAGAGGAAATAATATAATAATCGTGTCAAATTTAAGAGGAAATATTGTAATCGTGTCAAATTTACGAGGAACATATTGTAATCGTGTCAAATTAAGAGGAAATTTTGTAATACTTTTTCAAATTTAGAGGAAGGAATATTAGTAATCGTGTCAAATTTGTAATGAGAAAATATGTTATCTCATTGTTTCTCAACTTTAAAAGGAAATATGGTATTATCGTCTACCCTGCTCAACTTTAGAGGACAAAATATACTGTGTTGCAAATTTTAAGAGAAAGTTATGTAGATGTGTCAAATTTAAGAGGACAATATTGTAAGTAGTGTAAATTTTCGCTAATCCAGTTTTCACTGTGTAATATCCGTTTGAGATTCCCTAAGTCCAAAAAAGTGGTTTTCAGCAAATGGTCTGCATGTGTGTGTGTACGTATGTGAAAAGCATAGCTCAAAAACGAGAAACCTTAGAAAGTTGAAACTTGATATTCCGTTTAGGTATCACCATGTGTTCTGACAATACGTTTTCTGTCAAAATTCCTCAACCGGAAGTACTACTATACTTGGTGGGTTTTTTTACGTTTTTGCGATTTTCTCAAAAATGGCTCCGACGATTTTCTTCAAACTTGGTATATCAACCACACATACAAAGAGCTACAACTTTTATTTCTAACATTTTTCCAAGAAAATTCATTTAAGGGCACTTTTGGTGGTGGGGTGGGGTTAGGTTTTTATTTAAAGTGCTAATTCAGTATATTAGACAATTCTGTCATCTAAATAATGCTAATTAGAACTTAATATGTTTGAAAAAATTGGATTACCGGAAGTGCGTTTACTTTACCAACAAATAATTTGTTCACTTTTTGCGATTTTCTCAGAAATGGATCTAACGATTTTCTTGATACTTCTTACGTAAACTAAACATACAAAGATCACAATTTTTATTTAAACCATTTCTCTGGGAAAATTCATTTAAGGGCACTTTTAGGGGAGGAGAGATGTTATGTTTTTTTTCTAAAGTGCTCCAAAAGCATTTTCTCTAAAAGCATCCAAACAAACTTAATTAGAAATAAATAGATGGCCAAAATTCCGAGTTTCAAGAAAATTAGTAAACCGGAAGTGCGCTTTTCTGAACAGTTTTTTCAATGTTCAACGAATTTCATTAAATTTGGTACACGAACTATAAAATTTGTCAATTATAATTTTGAAAACTGGAGTAAGAGAAAGTTCTGTGAGTGTTTTACACCAGATTTTTTTTATTTTTAAACAAACATTTTTGAGAAAATCGTGAAAACTTAAAAATGTATGCAATATTGAACTGTTGTAATTATGATTTTAAAATTTGTCTTAAATGTGTAATATCATCTAATTGTCTTGGGCTCTCCCAAGAGGTGAATATCCTTTAAATTTGTTCCCTATCATATACGAGTACTTAGCATTATATTTCCAACATTTCCGTCGCTATTGCAAATCCTTTTCTAGGAAATGATGGTACTCGGTTGAATTTATAGACATGATTCTAAATTAGATACTGGTATACAAGAGAATCTATGTCCATATTTGACAGAGAAGACTTTATTATATTCTTTCGCGTGTGGTCGGAGAAAATTATCATATAAAGGATTAGTTTTAATGCCAGTAGCTCATCACTGTAGGGGGTTCTTTTTATACGTGCTTTTTGATAGTGGAGGGGATTTGAATACTTAATAATAATATTAATAATATTCATATATATGTTATTGGTTAATATCCTTAAAGAAGGATATCCTGTAACGGTGATAAGAATTCTGACAGAAAACTTGTCTTATCTTATCATGATTTATTGATGTTGTTGGATATAATTTAAATATCTTATATAAAAGCGATGGATGATATGCATGGTGATGCTCCACCAACTAAAAACCTGTCTGTCTTAAACCTATGTTAACTAAACTTATTACCTATCTCTTGTTTAACTAGTTGACAATCTAGCCAATATACTATTTGTTGATAATGACAATATTATGTCGAACTATGGCGGAAGTTTATGAATAACAAATCTGATTTAATACATACCACATGTTCCCGGTACTTTATATAAACAAGATAAATATTTTGTGAAGGCCATGAATTAAACAGAGAGAGTGAGAGATTGAGAGTGATAGAGAGAGATCTATACAATAAAATGTGTTGTACTCTTATCTCATTCATTATACATTGTGTTGTGTCTATCAAAATTTCATTCATTAAACATACATTATTATATTTCTTATTCTATTAGCATATTTTATTTTATAAATAGATATATTATAAAATTATATTAAGATCAATATTTCTTCACTTCAAATTACAATATTAAAAACAAAAGGATCTCTATTTTATAATGATAATAAATCAGAACTTTCATATTATATTTTATGTTCGCTTAGCTTATACTATGAGGAAGTATATAGCAATCTTGTCAAATTAAGTATTTCACTAGTAAGATTACATTCTCGGTCTATTGAATAAAAATAATAATAATGATTATTATAATTTTTGAGAATACGTATGAGGTCAAAAGCGATTAACCCACCGATACTATAATTTTTTTTATATATATATTTGATATTGTCGTTTTCAGTTTTGTTTTTTTGTTTTTTACGATTTTCTCAAAAAATGAGTCCAACAATTTTTTTGTTTTTCCTTTATCTTTAATGTCAAAACATTACTAGCCAGTACGTGAGTAACTGAAAAATCTTTAATATAATTTTATATTAAAGGGTTTGTACTACTAATGATAAACAAAATAATTATAATATGGAATAATAATAATAATAATAATAATACTTTATTTACAAAGAAGTACAAAAATGAAATTCAAAAGTATTTTTACAGCATGGATATCACTACCCAACTGCCGAAGTCGAAAAGAAAAATTACAGCCATAAACATTTTACAATCAAAAAAAGAAAAACAAGTACAGAGGAAAATACAACTAAAATAATAACGAAGTAAGAACTAAAGAAAAAGCCCCCCCAAAAAAATAATAATATAAAACTGTGCAGATAAAGCGTACATGCAGAAGGAATAGAAAAGAATTTACAAAAATATCATTAGATTAATTACTAATTAATAGCACAGCTAAATATTGAAATATTGAATCAGCTCATAGCGATACTGCCATGTGTGCCGTGCATATTTTATTGAAGCAAAAGGAGAAGAATTATTAAGAAAAAATAAATGCTGAGGCTTGGTGAGGAGGAAACGACAACCCAACTATAGAAGATGAATTTCGGATAAAAATGGAACATTCAGCCACCAAATGAAACTAATCCTCCCTGGCACGAAAGTTGCACAATGCCATAAAACGATCCATGCCATAATTATAAGCCATGGCATATAATTAAAGTAGACCAACTCACCTCTCAATTTAAAAAGCCAACGCATTTTTTGATGATTTAAACCCGAAAAAAAATTGAAAATAGAAATAGAGTGCTCTAATTCTTTATATAATAAAAAACGTGAGGAAGACCGAACCAACTTCACAGATTCCTCCCGGAATGATAAACTTATTTTTAGTAACAGATCAGAGAAAAGGTTTCTCCAATTTGTTACATTATCTATGGAGATATTGAATTGAATATTATACTTCTCAAAAAGAGACCTCCACTCCAGAAAACCAGGATGCTTCGTTACTGACAACGCAGGAAGCGCAGAAATTTTAGGATACCGAGAATCAGGAAAGAAAATAATATGGAATATTTTTATAATTTATATGAATTGTTTTATAACTATAGTTAGACAAATACTGATAAATAGGCAGATAAATACTGGTACGTCCATCATACTTTTCTTGAGACTATCATATTTTCTATACACCATAATGTGTTCCATATATCATCAATTTTATTACAATACTGATACGTCCATCATACTTTTCTTGAGAGTATCGTATTTTCTATACACCATATTGTTCCATATATCATCATTTTATTAAATACTGATACCCATCATACTTTCTTTGAGTGTGTATCTAACACCATATGTGTTCCATATATCCAATTTTTCCAACCCAGTAGAAATGGAGAAAGTGTCTCCTCTATTTTATGGAGATATTGTCCACATACAAAGTGATTAGCGCGCAATCTATCATAATTTTTTTTTTTTTTTTTTTGAGAGGAGGAAAAAATGCCTGCGCACCTTCCGACTGCGTCGGGTGTGTGGCAAATGGGCGTAGTATCCCACCCGGAACCGCCTCACGGCATAACTTCTTGTCATCTATCTGTCTACACCATTCCTTTCCAAATCTCTTCTTTTCTTTTTTAAAATTGTGTGTACCATGTTCGAGATATAGTTCCAATTATTACCCTCCATTAGCATCTTCTCTGACAAATTATCTGGGGAGAGCTGTCCAAAGGTCTCGTGGAGGTTTGCTCTGCTTTCTCTCCATTTAACGCATTCAAAAAAAGTATGGAAAGCATCATCAGTTGTTGAATCACCGTATATGCAAGCTCCGGAGTCCCTTTTGCCTATACGTTGGAGATAGGCAGCAAAATACCCATTTCCAGAGAGAAGCTGAGTCAAATAAAAATCTACCTCGCCATGCTACCTTGAGGCCCAGATGACGGGATCAGGAATGATTCTGGCGGTCCACCTGCCCCGGTTTTTATTTCTCCATCGCGTCCTCCATGCTTCATTGAGTCAAACAGCAGCCTGCTTCTTGGCCTCGGAGACTTCCAGGTCCTGCTGGTAAATATACCTGATCTGCCTTGCTCTTGCCATCAAGTCAATCGGCACAACTCCTGCAATTACCATAGCCGCTACCCCTGAGACCTTTTGGTACGCACTGGTAATCCTTAGGGCCCCACGCCTCTGAACTCTGAGCAATATTTTCTGGTGCCTGGTGATTTCCATCTTCTCGGCCCAAATCTCACAGCCGTACAACATAATTGAATTTACTGTGGACAATCTATTCGTAATGGTAACAAAATGTTTAGTGCAATCAAAGTTTGACACTATTATCCAACAATTTTCTTTATACAATATAAAATATGCCTATATATGTAGGTATAATGTAGGTATATATAGGTAGTCGCAAAGAGAAATGGCTAAACTTTGGGTTTTTTTTTCCTGTAATTATCTTTCGCTATAAGTCGTGCTATCCTGGTCTTAAACTTGACTACAAGTTTCGTTAAACACACTACATGGCGACAGGTTGTGATGTGAAAGATTTGGAGATAGGAGAAGAGAGAATGGGGTTGGTTAGGGTATTCAAATACCTGAGATTAATAGAAAAATGGAGGATCGGAGTTGCAAATACAGAGACGGATTTGGGGAAGCAAGAAAGGTGACAAGAATATTGCATCCAATGCTGTGGTGTCGGGCATTGTCGAAAGAAAAAAAAAAGAGAAATTTTTTGTATTTCGTTATTGAAGGAATCCTCTTTAAGAGTTATCGATAAATGCAAACTAATATTCTTTGTATTGATAGTATCAAACAATACCCACTAGATCGTTCCGTCATCGGCCAATACCGTAGCGTGCTATAATCGTACCCTCAACAATTTGACAGGTATTTTGGCAGGTACCGGCACGCTACCAAACCGCGGAGTGCGCGGACGGCCCACTGCGTTGTTGTTGCGTACGCTCCCCGTTATAACCGTGCAATTCATTAAATTGGATCGATATCATACGAAAATACTGGATACATTTTTCTTCATCGTCAATTAGGTACCTATATAATAACGTCCAATATTCTCCCACAACTATTTGTTTTCTTAGAGC
Source organism: Triatoma infestans (assembly GCA_011037195.1). Taxonomy (NCBI): domain Eukaryota; kingdom Metazoa; phylum Arthropoda; class Insecta; order Hemiptera; family Reduviidae; genus Triatoma; species Triatoma infestans. Next base: position 140,442 of record JAAEAF010001412.1, on the reverse strand, counting down.
TTCATCCAGTAGCGTCTGAGAGTCTTTGTTCCGTTTTCTTTTTCCTCCTCCTCGTCCAAAATAATGGCAATCATTGGCAGTTCTCTTAAAGATAATTTCCAAATAGCCATAGTTTGTTTATTTTAAAGAAAGTTCGGAACACCTTTAAACTACAGATTTTAGTTCACTCGACAACGTGTCCGCGTGAACACGAAAATTGAAAATGTACAACAACCGATAGAAAGGGGAACCAAACAGGTACGATACGGTTATCATGTGTTGTTTGCGGAAATAGAACACTGTTGATCCGTTGCAATGGGTATAAATACTGGTTGGAGCGCCTGACACGTTCCTATTACGGTCTTAGTATGGCATGGCATAGTGGGCAGAGACCTTTATGCGTCAGCAACGTGGACTGTATCACAAAAATAAAAAAAGAAATTAAAAAAACAGTTGACATGGATTTCTGCCGGAAGAACAAGAATGGATAGATTAAGGAATGAGACGATAAGTGAGGAAATGGGTGAAGGCGAGAATGATAGTCAAATGCAGAGCAAATTAATCTGGCTCGGCTACTTTAAGAGAATGAGCCCAATTAAGTGGCCTAGGATGATGGAGTGACGTACTAGAGGAGGAGATGGCGGATCATGGTCTGAGGGACAGAGATTGACAGAGGTAGATGGACAGGGCGGCACATCCACTACCAAACTGACGCACAAAAACCTATATATTTTCATTCAAAATTACGTAAATGTTGTCTGGTCATAATTATATCACTAACGAGATGTAGAACAGAAAAAAAAAGGTCTAAATTAATTACTAATAATGTCTTAATTAATTAAAAACCAAATTAACAATTTCACAATGATATATATAATGTGAAACAACTAGACATTTTATAAATGTAGCCATTTTACATATATATATATATATATATTATCAAATAATTATTACATCAGATTTGTTCTTGATAAAACAGGTTAAACAAAATAATCGTTTCTCCTATTAATTAATCAAAATAGAGGTAAGAATGTCTTACCAGTTCCCATAAATGTACCAGGTTTTCCAAATTCAAATGTTTTTTATATATTTATTTCTTCTCAGAAATATCTGATACAGAATATTACAAAGTAATGATATAGATCCCTTCAACCGATATAGATCTTCTTGATTTAAATATTAAGAATGTAAATTTAAGTATTAGAAGTATGAAGTTGGAATTTTTGCTTAATTATTAATTAAAAACGATATAGTTAGCTAGGCCGTAATATTATTAATATTCGTCTATGGGAAATGATCAAACCCAGGTTCCCAAAGCCCCTCTGGGTCCTTATAGCTGGCGCAGAGATAAACAACAAGCTAGAACAAAAAATCCAGAACTGGACCTAATTCTAAGCACACCGATTAAATTGGACCTTAAGGGAAATAGCCTAAACTCTTCCATATACATCCTGTTTAGACCAAAGATTCTGAAACTTATCTCCTCCCATATATCTGTCATAAGAAGGATGGTTGTTTTTTTTTCTTCTGTCTCACAAACTCTACAAAAGAGATCTGGTATAAATCCCATTAAGTAAATCCCAGTGAAAAGATCGAAACTGATGTCTGAGAGGTCCACAAAAATACACAGCAACATCTCCACTATAAGGCCTGTCCAGACGGTTACATCCTGCCAAGCTGATAAATAGGAGACAATCTATGTGAAGGACTGGCAAACATGTGCCCAAAAAAAACATGTGCAACAGAGGTTCGAGACCAATGAAAGAAAGAAAGGCGCCTAATTTGTCCATCCTCTTTCGAGATCTCTATACGGCAGTATTTACTTGGAAGAAAACTTTTAGAACATTCTAGATCTAGCAAGTAAGGCCGCATATTTTCCAGGTTTATTTAAAGGTGTTTCTGGAAAAAGCGATATCAGGGGCGGTTCAACCACTACGTTTATAATGATAAAGGCAATATACATTAGAACAAAATCCAAATTGGGTTAAACGTTTCAGCTTGAATTGTGAGGATACTCGCATCGGTAGTGCATAACTGATTTGTATTTATTTCTTCTCATCGCGGTCGTGGTGTCAAATTAGAAACTGAGTTTTCAGCTGGAATAAGTACATGTTGTTGTGGGTGGTTCCGCAGAGCTGGAAAGTATCAGAGATATTTTCCGTAATAGCCTGCTTCTTTTTGTGGTCACCGACCAGTATCGAGCTTTCGCCCATATCAGTATATTTTTTGTCAAAACAGTTTGATAACACAGACTTGCACAGAGCAAATTCAGTTTAAGGGAAGGTAACAGCTAAGTGGGTAGGGTACTGGACTCCCACGCGGAGGACCAGGGTTCGAGCCCAGCTGTGCTACCCTTAGATTTTTTTCTAATTTTTTCTGCGCTGGAAGCACAACAAGTAAATAAAAAAAATGGCATACAGTGATAATCACTTCTAGTCAATTAGTTGGTTGGTTGGTTTAGTTAACCTTCTTCGAGAATGTAAGATGTCTGGTTTGGAACAGATCTGCTGCAAGAGGTTTAGCATTTTTAGGTAAGTTTTGGTGGAATTTGCAATAGTGGATTTAGGAAGTTCAGATACATATGACATTTTGAGATGTCTGATTACTAATTTAATTAAAAAAAACGATTACAAAGTGATGGAGGAGTTTAGTTCATAGAGTTTGGATTTTATTTAATTTAGATTAGTTAACATATATTCGTTGTTTCTGAAAGTTCCATAGAAGCATAAGAGTCGATATCGTGCATTTGACTAATAGTCTAAAAATAAGGTTGTACCGCTTGTTAAGCTCACAACAGTTTAGGTCTATGTGGGAAAACTCATATACTAATTGAAACAGAAATATAAATGGTTTATTTCGCTAGTTATTACGAAACGATAATGAAAATGAGGTTAAAGTTTCGGAGGTTAGGTCCATTGGTAAGAGAGGTGAATTTGCTGTGAAGGTCTTACATGTCACCCAAAGCTTATTAATGTATAAACACACATTCTTACCTACATATAAATGATAAATTACTACATTTACATGAAATACAATTATTATGATTATTATTTTCAAACAGCAAGGTCTATTGTAATGTAAAAATGTAACACTTTTAATAATATAATTTCGAAATCATAACATATTTCCACAAGAAAGTCAAGTCATTGTGTTCACCATGCACGAGCCTGAGAGATAAATAGTACCAATTATCATGGAACTTATTCACCTAAACTAAAAGTAATACTAAAAACTTGGCGTATGCCGCTTTATTGGAAGCTTGATATAAACATATTGCTGCCCCCTTCGTAGTTAAGGTGCTAGCGACTAGATTACTGCGGGAGCTAATTATTCAGTTAATATTTATTATTTTACATTCAGTTTTCTACTTAGGAATGTTATTCCGTGGAAACATGTACTTATGAGCTCCACGATATTAATTGACGATACTGTTATTTATTTATCCGCAAAATATTAAAATACTCTATCTTACTCCTAGTAAGAGGAAGTATTGTAATCTGTGCCAAATTTTCGATATCGAGTTTTCACTGGAAATATTCGTTTTCAGGTCCCCTGAGTCCAAAAAATTGGTTTTTAGCAAATGGTGTGCGTGTTTGTGTGTGTATATGTATGTATGTTTTGTGAGCAGCATAGCTCAAAAACGAAAAACCGTAGAAAGTTGAAACTTGATATTCCCTTTAGGTATCACCATAGGATTTGAAAATACGTTATCGGTCAAAATTCCTCTACCGGAAGTACCACTTTACTAGCTGTTTTTTTTTTTTTTTTTTTTTACTTTTTTTGCAATTTTCCCAAAAATGGTTCCGACGATTTTCTTTAAACATGCTATGTCAACTACATATGCAAAGAGCTACAAATTTTATTTAAAACATTTCTCCGGGAAAATTCATTTAAGGGCACACTTTTGGGGGAGGGGTGGGGGAGGTAGGTTTTCTTCTAAAGTGCTATTTCAGTTTATTATACAATTCTGTCATCTAAATAATATTAATTATAATTAAATACGTTGTTGAAATTCCGAATTTTAAAAAATCGATTGACAGGAAGTGCGTTTTTCCTGAGGTTGTAGTTTCAATCTTGAAGATTAAATTAAACACACAATTTATCAATACATTCAATACACACAATACATTTTACAATAAACATACATTATATAATAAAATGTAATATAAGATAAAATAGAATGATATTAAACAATGGAATGCTCAAGACGCCTTGATGATGTGGAAACCCGTTCGCATCAATCCAAACTTATTCTGAGAGTTTGAAGTGTAACCTAAATAATAATTTATATAAATTGGTGGTTGAATTTTTTCATGAAGTGTTAAATTAAGAAATTAACTAGAATTCTTAAGTATAACTCTTCATTCTTCAGTCTTCAACTGACCATTCTTAATATCTTTTCTTCATTTTTCAAGATAAAGTTTCTTTATTAAAATCTGCTTATAGGCTGAGAAATATTGGAATGATGATTCACCATGGCGCTCCAATTAGGATAGGACAAAAAGTTCTAAATTGTTGCTTGTTAAAAGGAAGATATTTCGACTGAATAATAAACTCAAGGTCTCTCTACTGCTGACCACCTCTTTATACAGAATAATATTTTTTTGAATGGTGATTGTATAGAAGTTTACTTAATGGAGCTGAGGTAACTACGAAGAAAAGTAAATGATTTAGTTGGTGCAGATATATCTCAGCATTATTCTCAAATAATCTTCCAAAAAGACTACTTCTCAAGAATGAGGCAATCAACTAATGGCACATCTGGAGTCACAGTTGTCTTATTGAGATAAATTTTGTCTGTTGATCAACAATAATTAACATGTGAATCATTTGTCACTTTCAGTATAATGTAAATGGTTTAAAAAAAACAACAAAATTAATGATGTAATAGGAACCGAAGTGGGGGATCTAAAGCAGAGACAGGACACACAAAAATTGAGAGGGTCACTCATTACTTAGGCCAGACTAGAGTGGGAGACTTAACAGCTGCGTTAGCCATACAGGGGAACAGTCTTTCAGCAGTTCATACAGCAGTTATAACGCGTCAGCGTCTCTTTACTCATGCTAAATCTCTAATTTCTATTTAAGTTGTAACATCCAGGCAGTTTGTGTTATCTTTTTTATTACACAGTGTTCAACATTATTTTCAGTTTAATTAACTCATAAACCCAATTTTCTCCTTCACATACCCATTATAATGAATTATTCTTAAATCTTTTAAAGAGATTGATATTGAGATTTTCAACGTATATACATGTTTTGAGGTCCCCTGAATACGACAAAAATGTTTTTAACGAACGGTCTGTATGTGTGTATAGCTACCTATAACTTCGTAAACTACCTTCACACATAAAATGCCTATCACTTTTATTTGAAACAATTTCCCGGGAAAATTGATTTTTTTGTGGGTTTGGGGTGGGGGAAATAGTAGCGTTATGCTTTCCTCTAAAGTACCACTTTAGTATAATAACCTATATTAGTATAACCTACATTATATTAATTGGCATTAAAAGCCTTGATAGAATTCCAAATTTGTAGAAAACTTTACAGAATTGGTTTTTGAGTTTTTTGGCATTTTCTCGAAAATGATTACAACGATTTTCTTTGTGGAATGCTTTTTT
>JAAEAF010001412.1:0-133691 GCA_011037195.1 Triatoma infestans | reverse complement strand
CACTTTACTAAATGATTTATTCACTTTTTCGCAATTTTCTCAAAAATGGCTCTGACGATTTTTTTGAAACTCGTATATAAACTAAACATGCAAAGATCTACAACTTTTATCTAAAACCTTTCTCTGGGAAATTTCTTTTAAGAGCACTTTTAGGGGAGGGGTGGGGTTAGATTTTCATCAAAGTGCTATCCTAGTTCATTATACAATTCTATCATCCAAATAATTAGTTAGAAATAAATAGATGGCTGAAATTTCGAGTTTCAAGAAAATTAGTAAACCGGAAGTGCGCTTTTACTGAACTGTTTTTTTTTTTTTTTTTTTTTTAATTTTTGGCGAATTTCATTAAATTTGGTGCACTAACTATATAACATTTGTGAATTACAATTTTGAGAAGTGGAGTAAAAGAACGTTTTGTAAGTGTTTCACACCAGATTTTTTTCAAATGAGGAGTTGTGGTTTTTATTTAAGAAATAGATTCCTCTATTTTTTGTAAGAAAAATTTCCTTACATCTGTGAGCGATATTTTACAAGTTATGAATGGGAAAACATGATTCTTATAAGAAATTTCAAAATAATAATAATGATTTTTTTGATTGAATAAGAAGAAAAGCGGTATTTTATTATAAATTTTACTCCTCATTAATTACAGAACTTGTTCGAACTGGCCTCCACCATTAGAGATGTATTTCTTTGGCCGTAAGAACCACAGGAAAGTGCATGTCTGTGCATCTCTAATGGTGGAGACCAGTTCAAGCAAGATCTATAAATTAATGAAGAGTAAAATTTATAATAAAATAGTACTTTTCTTCTTATTCAATCAAAAAACCGTTATTAATATCATTTTGAAATTTTTTATAAGAATCATGTTTTCATTCATAACTTGAAAATATCGCTCACGAAAAAAAAAGAGCGTTTTTCTTACAAAAAATAGAGGAATCTATTTTTAAAAAAAAAAAAACAACACCTCCCTATTGAAAAATGAAGTGGTGCCTTGTATCTCGCTTGTGGAAGCACCAAAACAAATTTGCAAATTAAATTCGGATTTCTAACCAAAAAAAACTACGGGGACACGTACTTTTTAGTTTTTTGTTTTTAGCTATCTTAGTTTCCGATAAAAAGTCGTTATCCATATACCTTGGGACACGCTGTATATGTAAAACCCCTATCACCTTTTTTTAAGGCCAGCCCAACTAAAGTTTGTAAATATTGTAGTTTTAAAAAAAATCTTTCTTTTAATTACGAGATGTTTGTATTAATTGGAATAAGAGAAAGTTGTGTGAGTGTTTCACACCAGATTTTTTTTTCTTTTTCTTGTCCCTATGAGAAAAAATTATTTTATTTCTTATTAAGTTTGAAAAAGTTTGTATTAAATTTAAAAAACAACTGTTCCTAACTTTATGGAAATAAACAAAAATAAAAAAAATGTAAAAACAGCCAAAGAATGCATGCTTATTACTTTTATTTCATCACAATAATTTTGAAATTATAAACCATTTATTTGTTCATTTAATATCATTTATTTTTAGTTTAAAAAAATAACTTTCTATTGGTACGCCATCTTGACATTCTTAATATCAGTTATATATGACCTTAACATTTAAGTATTGCACTTGACAATGATTAGATACTATTTTACAGTTATTACCAAGAATTATGGAAGTATGATAACAAAAACGAATTATAATTTAGCTCCTATTATTATTATTATAATAAATAACACTTAACAAAAAAACACGCTATGATTTCTGTAGCCATATCAAAGGTTATTATTTATTTCTTATGAAAATAGACATTTCAAATAATGATCAAAAAAAATCATAAAAGTAATATATCTTCATTTATCGCACCTTTCTATATTTACTGCCTGCTATAACTGTAAATGTTACATCGTGTCAACATTTTGGATATTGATTTTACATTGGAAATATACATCTTGAGGCCGCCTCATACTTTCTCTTACCCCCCCTAGTAAGAGGAAGTATTGTAATCGTGTCAAATTTTCGATATCATTTTTTCACAGGAAATATCCGTTTTGAGGTCCCCTGAGTCCAAAAAAAAGTGGTTTTTAGCAAATGGTCTATCTGTGTGTGTGTGTGTGTGTTCGTCTGTATGTATGTATGTATGTGAACAGCATAGGTAAAAATTGAAAAACCGTAGAAAGTTGAAACTTGTTATTCCGTTTAGGTATCATCATGGGTTCTGACAGTACGTTATCTGTCAAAATTCCTCAACCGGAAGTACTACTTTACTAGTTTTTTTTTTTTTTTTTTTTTACTTTTTTGCGATTTACTTGTCTTTAACGATTTTCTTGAAACTTGGTAAATCAACTACACATACAAAGAGCTACAAATTTTATCTGAAACATTTCTCCGGAAATATTCAGTTAAGGGCACTTTTGGGGGAGTGATGGGGTTAAGGCTTCCTCTATAGGGCTATTTAGTCAATTCTGTCACCTAAATAATGTTAATTTTTTTTAATTTAAGGCGCGTCAAGATCTATGGTCACTGGCGCCCAGAGCCTTCTCCGTGCACTGCCGGCCTCCAGACTGTGTTCTTTCGTTACAGACAACATTGTCCATCCATCACTGGACAGTGAGCTGTAGATGCTTCTAAGAAGAAAAAAATCTAAGGGCAGCAAAGCTGGACTGGAACCCTGGTCCTCCGTGTGGGAGTCCAGTACGCTAATAATGTTAATTAAAATAGAATATATTTTGTGAGATTCCGAGGTTGAATAACGGATGACCGGAATTGCGTTTACTTTACCACTTTATTAAATGATTTTTTTTTTCACTTTTTCGCAATTTTCTTCTAATATAAACTAAACATACAAAGATGTACAACTTTTTTTTAAAACATTTCTCTGGGAAAATTCATTTAAGGGCACTTTTAGGGGAGAGGTGGGATTATGTTTTTCTCTAAAGTGCTATCATAGTTGATTATACAATTCTATCATCAAACAAAATTAATTAGAAATGAGATATATAGCCAAAATTCTGAGTTTTTAAGAAAATTAGTAGACCGGAAGTGCGTCTTTACTGAACATTTTTTTTTCAGTTTTCCACAAATTACATTAAATTTGGTACACTAACTAAATTAGTGAATTGGAGAAAGAGAAAGTTGTGTGAGTGTTTCACACCAGACTTTGTTTACTTTCTCTTAGCCCTGCGAGAGCAAGTACTGTGATAGTGTCAATTGTAAGACATTGAGTTTTCACCGGAAATACATGCTATGAAGTCCCAAGGTTATAAAAAAAAAAAAATCTGGTGTGAAACACTCAACACAAATTTCTCTTACTCCAGTTCTCAAAATTATAATTGACAAATTTTATAGTTTGTGTACCAAATTAATTCAAATACGATGAAAACTGAAGAAACCGTTCAGTAAAAGCGCACTTCCGGTTAACTAATTTCCTTGAAACTCATAATTTTGGCCATCACGGATATTTTCGGTGAAAACTCGATATCGAAAATTTGACAAGATTACAAATACTTCCTCTTACTATGAGTAAGAGAAAGTAAAGAATGGTTTTAGCGAATTGTTGTAACGAAAAAAATGTAGTTTTAAGTTTAACGTTGATATTCCATTTAGGTACTACCACCGCATCTGATTTAACATTTTTGGATAAAATCCATCAACCGAAAGTGCGAGATTACTGAAAGGTTTGTTCAGTTTTTCTCAATTTTCTCGATAACAGCTCCAACGATTTTCTTTAAACTCCGTAAACTATCTACATACACCTCTTATTTCTACTTGAAACATTTCCCGGTAAAATTTATTTGGGGAGGGGGAACAGTGTCTAGCGTTAAGGTTTAATCGAAAATACCACTTCAGTACAATGTATGGGTTCGAACTTGTATTATATTTGTCTAAGTGGTAAGCTTACATACCCAAGACGATAGAAAGAATGCAGACTCCCAAAATTACCGGAAATATACCCCTTGTCATCCCTCTGAAGCGGATTAAGAAAAAAAAAATCAACTGTACAGACACATTTAAATATAAATGCTACAGAAAATAGAAAATATAATGTTGATATGAATTAATACAAACATTAATGATTCAAATAAAGAAGTATGAATGGAAAGCGGACGGTTAAGTTTTCTTGAAGTTAAGGGTCTGTTGTTATCAAGAAACGAAACTAGCTTAGCTAATCATAGCTAGCATTGCTTGTTTGAATTTTTAAATGTAAAGGTGGGGAAAGCATATTGTGTTTGTGTTAAATGATTAATTTACTAAGATTTTGCTTTGATTCCAGTTGTTTTCTTTGCTCTCGGTGTATTATGGCTTCATTCATTTTCCACTTTGTGGCGGAGGGCAACCAGGGAATTACAAATTTCCCTGTCACTCGGGCAGCACTGTTTCTTCTTGAAACTATAATGGTTCTGGGTTAACATAACGTTTCTAATAATTGTTCAAGTCAATGCAAAAATAATTTTCAAGCGTTGTCTAATTGTTAAAAGTGTTACTGGATCATCTCATCCTTGTATCAAGGTGAAATTAGCTAAACCATATTTCAACTGAATATCCATTGGTCTATAGATTGAGATGTCATTATTTATTTCTTTGTTGTAAATGTTCGTTAATTCTAATTAATGCTATCCAATATATATTATATTGTTATTCAACGTTGCCTTCAATTCATTTGAGCAAAAATCATTCATTTGATCTTCAAGGTTGTGTATGCAATAGTGGAAGGTCTATACGCCAAATCCCTGCTCACACACCGCTTATTAAATGTGGTGTGTGGAAATTTGTTTTGATGGAAGCAATAAAGGGGATCTCTTGTTTTAAAATATACCTCTTTTTTTTCATCCTTTAGATTTCAAATACATCCGATTAAAATATCTAACATAATAATTACCAGAGAAAATTTTTATTATTATGAATTAACATTTTGGTTTCAGAAGCCTTGTATATTCTTTGTGTAGCTCCCTTAGGATTTACTAGAGGATTTCTGTTTTTTTCTTCCTTTTACCTCTGGCTTACAATGGTATAGCTAACAATGGTATTTATTTATTCTGAGTGAAGATGCCTTGTGGTTTCCTTCTGAAACCTTCTAATCTTTCTCAGAGATTCTTAAATTGCATTTATGCAATGGCATAAATTTTCTTCATTGTTAAAGCATTGCAACTATTAATCATTGATTGATATCCATCCATATCGGCCTGACTTTTGCAAATTTATACCGTCGCAGAGAAGTATTGTCAAATATGTGGAAAAACTTCAACTCGTCAAATCTATTTCTAGACGTAGCTGAAGACACTCGCTGAATGCATGTATCAATCGACTGGTTCCAGTACATCCTTCTCCTATTCGCTTGCATATAGCCACTCAGTAATAAAATAACAATAAACTTTTTTATTGCACTCTCTGAAGTGGTAAATGTAAGATTGCCTTTCTGACATTCGTATTCATTTGTGTAGTTGATAATAATGACAATGATATCAGCGTCCGCTCTAGGGGTAGGCCACCTGGACATCTCTCCGGGGTGCCCAAATTTATGGGCGCCATTTTGGCTGTAAATGTGAGAAAAATATTGATGTGTTAAATATTCAATTAAGAGAAAATTTCATATATCGATTTTTTCGTTCGCTAAAAACTTACAGTGCGTAGCGTATTTATATTGTTTATCTCTAAAAGTTAAAAATATTTACACTATTATTGAAAAATTAACCCAGAATTTGTAAAAGGACGATGCTTGAATTTGTTTGAACATGCATATTCTTCTCTGAACAGAATAGCATTAGCACCACGTGAGCAGAGCGCTGCTTCAGCTTGTGTTTGAACATGTATAAACTTGCTTAAAAAATATATATATTAAGGGACGGCAATTTGTCTTTTTGTACGGGGCGACGTAACCGCTAGAGCGGGCGCTGATGATATCACTATCAAAAAATAGTTCAAAAAACTTTGTTTGTAACGTATTAAAATTAATTTTTCTCATCTCATGATGAGCTGGACTTGTTATTATAATGTCTTTCTTCACCCATTTTCTAATTTCCAGTATCTTTTCTGGAACACCTGCAGAAGTAGAAGGTACCGCCAATACATTCCGTAACAATTTCTCAACAGTTGCTTCAATACTGCTCCAAAGTGGATTAACTGATAAATGATTCTTGTTAACATCAGGTAGGTCTCCGTCAGCGCTTTCTTTATCAGATAATAAGGGATTATCCGGACCCTCTAAATCTATCAAAGCTCTAAAAGCCGTATCGCTCATCATTTGAATAAGAGAAACAGCTTCCTCTAACATGTGTCTATAATTAAAAAATGAAAAAAACATTTAAAAAAAATAATTACAAAACCTGTACCCAGAAATGGGGCAACGCAAACAAAGTTGTATAATTAAAACTAAAGCCATAATGTTCAATAAACTTTTGCATCATTTCATATCTAACATTATTAACTAAAAATGAAGTATACAATTATATTTTTAAAAAGCATGGAAAGAATATTAAAAAAATTCGCCAAAATTCACTGAAAGTTCATGTTTGATTTTTAACTAAATTTAAGTTGTTGATACAGTCATTGTTTATGAAAAACTGAAGTTTCCTTTAGTTGGACAGTTTACCTAAGGTCTTAGAAAGCAAACAATCCAATCATGGGTCGAAACCCTGTTGGTGGGGGTGAAAAAACTACCTGCCTCTTTCTTTGGAGGGACAGCGGGCATAAATTGGTTGAATGAAATTCTTCTAATAAACTAGGCGGGAAACCTAGAGAGTTCCTAGGTAATGACAGATTAATGATATATCATTAATCCTCGATTTTATTACCACCAGGATTACGTGAAGTTAATCTTCCAAACAAAGTTATTTATTATGCTCCAACATGTTTAGAATATACCTTCGCATTCTAAAATTACTATCTCCTTTATCTTTATTAATTTTCTAACGATATGCGAATATAATAATTGAATTTAGAAACTAGTGCTTTATAAAGATAACTTTCCAATCATTAATTTCAAGAAAATAAATTAATGGAACCTTTTATTAGATAATATCTGCCATTAAGGTACCTAATTAATGTTTTCAACGAAATAATAAATTTTTCTTATTGTGATAAACAATGCCAACAATACGATATTAAGTCACGAATTATAAAAGTAACTACTTTTAGAATGTCCGCACATAAAGATAAATAAATATACACACATAGCTGTGTACACTTTCCCCTGAATCTAAATCCATTTCATCGATGAATTTATTAAATTATTATACATCCTATAATATAAATTAATTATAAATGAAATATTATTACTATATAATTTAATATTATTACTATATAATATTTATTACTATAATGTAATTTTTTTTTTTTTTAACTTTTTGCTACAATCAGCGCGATGGCGCTTTAAGTAACAATCATACAAAGAACATACATACAAAATGAGTGGAGAAGCTACCCAATGGTAACACTCCAAAACTATACAAAATCACTATTGACTCTCTTCACTTGAAAGGAAATCACGAGGCCATTGTCTTTTAAGACGTCTAGGAGGGTTATTAGGAAGTGTTCGGGAAGGCAGGTGTTGAATTAAATGATTTGTGTGAGTCTGTAGGTTAATATTGGTTTGGGCGACTTGAGCAATGAACGGTATATTAAGATCAGTATGTATGGTTCGGTTGGAGACGTAAAAAGGAGCGTTTGTTACGAAGGATTTTGGATTGTAGGGATTGGAGTCTTTGGAGATTTGAGCGTTTGGTTGAACCCCATAGTTCTATCCCATACGCCCAGATAGGCTTTAAAATATATGTATAAATTAGTCTTTTGTTGTCTAGGGAGAGTTTAGATGTTTTGTCCAGTAGTCTTTTAACTTGTCGAAAGCGTCTGTTTAGTTCTATTTTTTTAAGTCGTGTATGAGGATTCCATGTAAGTCTTCGGTCTAAGTAAAGCCCAAGATAGCGAGCAAGTTGACCACTACTGGTAAGGGAATTAAGTTGTAGTAGACTGGGGGAAGAGTAATACGACGTAGAGTGAAGGTAATGTTTTGGGACTTATTTTCATAATGACCCATTTTTTTAACCTATTTTCTAGGGAGGAGAGGGGGGTTTGTAGATTTCTATGGGCTGTTACGGGATCATTAATGGAAGACAGGATAGCAGTATCATCTGCATAGGTGAGAAGGATGGTATCAGGATGTATTGGGATGTCTGCAGTGTATACTGAGTAAAGGATAGGACCTAGAACGCTGCCTTGCGGCAATCCAGCTTCGGTATGATTGAATGGAGAGAAAGATGATCCGATTTGTAATTGAAAATACCTATCGGATAAGTAGGACCTTAGGATATAAGATAATAAGTGGCTGGAAGGATGCCCTTAAGTTTCTAGAGCAGCCCGGGGTGCTATACTCGATCGAAGGCCTGCTTCACATCGAGGAAAGCCCCCGAACAGCACTCCTTCTTCTCAAGGGAGGATGCAATGGTGTCTACAACGCGGTGAGTTTGTTGCATGGTAGAATGGTGGCGTCTAAATACAAACTGATGGTCTGAGATAACATTGGAAACTTCAAGGATTGGTAGGATATGTTTAAGGATGAGTATAATGTAAATTAATACATTTTTAATAAGTACAATCTATAACAATTAAAGTACAAATTAACATTGGAATTATGTAGAGTGAAGCGTGTAATATACTTAGTATGGTGCACGCTGGTAATAAATTCTCTGATTTCTGGATTACTGAAATCAGGAAAAAAAGAAAATGTGAATTTACAGAATGGTTCATTAGTTTTTCGTCATTTTCTCCAAAACAGCTTAAACGAATTTCTTCCACCTTGTGCTCAATTTTTGGGAGGTTGCTTTGATGGACTGTGATGTGAGGCTTATCTTCACAACTATCATTCCAAGTTTTATTCATTGATAGAGGTGGTTGTTTACAGTAGGTATTGAGAACCAATAAGTGTAGTGTACGGGGTACCCTCCACCTTTGTGTATAATGTTAGGGACAAACTAAACGTTTAATAAAGACGTTAGAAAGTTTGGAAAATAAGTCAATTGTATTTGCAACAATTGAAAATACTGTGATTGTTTTATGGTGATTTGCGGGATTCAAATACAAATGAAAACATGAGCAGCTATTGGTGGTATGGTGAGAACAAAGCATTTTGTTTATCATAGGATAGATATATTTGTGTCCATATAAATTAATTAACAAATTGTGAGAATGTTTGTAAACCTTAAATGTAGTTAATAAGCCTTATTAACTTCTAAGATATATATTTGAAAGTAAAAGAAAACTTAAGAAACAAACTTAAGAAAACTTGCCCACAGCTACATCTCTTGATTTTTTATTATTTTAAAAGCGCAAATCAATAAATATTTATTTTATACGAAAGTAAAAGTATCAAATCTGAATTATAATGGTTCAGTTAACATGTCAGCCACTTACTTCTAATCAAGCAAATATAATCCATATCATATTGTTAATCTGATTAATGTCCAATACATTTATCAATTATTATCATTATTTATAATCTACTTAAATGTAAAACATTGCAAAGTTAAACTGTGAAAATAAAAATAAATATTTTAACTTTACAATGCATAATAATTCTCGTAAATAACTTGGCACATTATTATTATTATTAAAATAAATATATACAAAGGTTATTATTTCTCCATGATAACAATATATGGCTTATAATTGACGTTTATGGCCACACTAATTTCGCAAGCACCACACAATTTACTTTACAATATGCTGAACTTTGTTATATTTAATATTATATAGACTGGCTATATTAATTTAAAAGAATTGTATTAAGTACAACCTGAAATATTTATAGCATATAACAATTCCAAACAATTCCTTTGTTACATATAGAAATTCATTTTTGAAGTAAAGAAAGAACATGGTAAGAAATGCTTAATCCTGGTCTTTATTTAATGACGTTAGACTGTAGATGTGAAAGGTGTACATAATTTTTGCCAATACATATTTCGCTTGAGTTTAATTATAGTTGTATTTTTATTATGATTTTTTTTACTCTAAAAAAAAAAATAAAATAATATTTTACAGAGATCTATAGAACCAAATCAGTAAATGAAACAAAACAAAACTAATTGATCAAGCATAGACACTGTAAGTAAATAAACTTAGAAATTAGATTCGAGCAAAGGATAAAGGGATTTCCTGCGGATATCCAACATATAGCATAACTATAACGAATCAAGCTTGAAGTTTCTACAATTTTCTGTTTCCGAGATATGCTCAAAATATAAGTACTCACAGAAGTGACCAATTTCTTTGAAAACCAATTTTCTTGCCTAGAGTACCTAGATATTTTTTTATCAAGACCCCGGTCATGTCCTCTTTTCTGTAAAAAAAAAGTCCTGGTGATCCTCTTGTATGTCCTCACGCCTTGGTCTAGTGGCTAGCGCATTCGCGTTTGGTTCGGCATTCGATTCCCGTAAGGGCAACGTGGATGTGGACCCAGTATCGTGGGAAAAAGTGGCAAGCCAAGTAGCGCACCTAGGTAGCGAAGGCCGGAACTAACCATACGCTCCCCCCTTACAAATCGCCTTCTGGTTATTTGGCCTTGGCCTTTCACGGGCTGTGTTGCGCCATAGGTTTTGGTTTAGGATCGATCCTCTTTTATATAAGATTTAAACCTTCAAAATAAAAACCGAAAAAGCTATAAATTAATATAAATAAAATCCATTAATACTTAATACCCATTGATGTGCCGCATAGTTTCACTCAAGTGGGATGTTCTTTATAGCATTAAGAAGTTAAGAGCACTTTATTATACAGAAAACCTTGAAAATCTTTGAAAATAAATTAATTTTTACTTTTAATAAGTACAATTTTTCCAAGTCTAAAAAGCCGAAAAGCGCTTGTGATTTTTTTATTATATAAAATTTTATTTACACTGTTTTATTTTGGAGGCATACTTGGATAGTTGTTATGAACAATATTCTGTTAATCGTATTTCAATAAAATAATTGTGATTAAAAAAAAACATTAAACAGAAACTGTTTATTACTATTTTCTCGATCTTACTGTACGTTTCTGGGCATGTCCTGGATTTTTTTCATCTGAAAACTTGTATTTCCTGTACAAATTTAATTCCCAACAATTCGAAGCCTTGCTCTTAGAATGTTTAATTGCCATTGCTAACGGTTATATAAATAGCATCTTAGGATATACTGGAAACGAATGATCATCCTTCCATTTATCTACTACCTTATCCTTGAATTCATAACTGACAACAGTGACTTTGGGATATTTTTCATCTTCTTTCTAAAGGACCGCATGATGAAAATTTCAACGCCCAAAATTTACCTCTTCTGAGTGGTGCATTTTCTAACAGATTGCTAAGGGGTTTTATATTTTTAAGTTTTTCAAAGTTAAAGTAAGTTGAAGGAAAGCTATTTTGTTTACTTTCTCTTACTCCTAGTTAGTAAGAGAAAGTATTGTAATCGTGTCAAATTTTTGATATTGAGTTATCACCGGAAATATCCGTTTTGAGGTCCCCTGAGTCCAAAAAAGTGGTTTTTAGCAAATGGTCTGTGTGTGTGTGAGTATGTATGTGAACAGCATAGATCAAAAACGAAAAATCGTAGAAAGTTGAAACTTGATATTCCGTTTAGGTATCACCGTGGGATCTGACACTACGTTATCTGTCAAAATTCCTCAACCGGAAGTACCACTTTACTAGTTAGTTTTTTTTCTATGTTTTTGCGATTTTCTCAAAAATAGCTCCAACGATTTTCTTCAAACGTGGTATATCAACTACACATACTAATAGCTACAACTTTTACCTGAAACATTTCTCCGGAAAAATTCATTTAAGGGCACTTCTGGTGGAGGGGTGGGGTTAGGTTTTCATCTAAAGTGCTATTTCAATTTATTAAACAATTCTGTCATCTAAATAATGTTAATTAGAATTGAATATGTTGTTGAAATTCCGAGTTTAAAAAAAAAATCGGATAACCGGAAGTGTGTTTACATTACCACTTTACTAAATGATTTTTTTTCACTTTTTCGCGATTTTCTCAAAAATGGTCCGACGATTTTCTTGAATCTTCTTATATAAACTAAACATACAAAGATGTACAACTTTTACTTTAAAACATTTCTCTGGGAAAATTCATTTAATGGTACTTTTGGAGGAGGGGTGGGGTTACGTTTTTCTCAAGGGATATCATAGTTGATTATAGAATTCTATCATCCAAACAAAATTAATTAGAAATAAATAGATGGCTAAAATTCCGAGTTTCAAGAAAATTAGTAAACAGGAAGTGCGCTTATATTGCTTCAGTTTTCGACGAATTTCATTAAATTTGCTACACAAACTATATAAAATTTGTCAATTATAATTTTGAGAACTGGAATAAGAGAAAGTTGTGTGAGTGTTTCACACCAGATTTTTTTTTGTTTTGTTTTCAATCAAACTTTGAGTGATGGAATATCTAAAAATTAACTAATTAGTAATAGTTCTTTTTAATAATACCACATTCTACAGATCTTTTTTAATGTCAGATTAGAAACTAATTAGCGTTTTTTTATTTAATGAAAATCAGTTTTTAGAAATTGTAACCCAATTTAGTTATATCCAATTATTTATTTAGATGAAAAAATACTGTACGCAATATTTATAGCAGTGACTTTAATGACAGTGGCGACCAACATGTGGTTGTTACAATTACTAGGCAGTTAGCTGTCAGCAAGCTAACAAAGGCTAACGCGTTTGGACTGCTATAAGTGTATATATAACAAGACCCCCGATACACCCGCAACTGGGTTAAAGCAGTTAGTATGTTTTCATGTCTCCCATTTTCCCCTCACTATTTCTTAAATACTTTTAGTTTATTATGACCGGCCTATTTGATATATAGTATATATAAGATTGTGCAATCTTGAATTATTGCAAGTGATGCAAAAAAACTGTCAAGTCTATTATGCTTACTTCTACTTACAATAACTTATCTTTCCATCTGTGTATGCACGTTCAGCTTTCCTTGTTAAAATTTACCTCTTGCTCTTTCTAGTTACCAATTTGTAGGCCAATTTTGGAGACCAATTTGTCCACTAAAATATAACCGCTATCATTTTTTATATTTATTGGATTTACACCAAATTGTTTGGCAATTAAACCAGCGTAGAGATACTATTAGTATGAGTATTATTATCCTTTCATAAAGCTTAATAAAACTCACAATCAAAATTGATTCACTTAAACTAATAACGTCTCTAACCAGGCAAGGCCAATAATTTTCTTTTTTCATTAACCACATATCCTGATGATGGGCGAACGCTCTAAACCAGTCGAAGACCACAAAATAAAGCATGCTATCACGGAAGATATCTCTGATAACTTGTAGAAACTGGCTCGATAGAGTGCACGCTGAGGCAATAAAGAAGAATAGTTACCGAAGTTCGCAGACACACACATACGCACTCACCCCCAGATATGTATGTGTTTATTATATAAAACCAAGCACACAATAAAATATAGTACCTATCCTAATTTATATTCTAATAAATTTTAAAGACATCGCAATTCAGTGTCGATATATCCCATATTGGTAGTATGGTAGCCACATTGATAACATGGTTCTTCAGTTGGCACAACAGTACGATAAGCATGCTGCGCTTCACACCACCATTTGATTCTGGCCTTGGCTACCAACTGTAGCTTTCCATTTCCTCCTTCAAATGCTGGTCCATACCGTCTTTTGCCTTATGGGAATCGCACTCTGAATACTCGTATCAAAAGCGAGCACACTAGACCAACGTTTATACGTTCATAAGCCAACAGCTAAAATAATTTTTTTTGTTACTTATAAGACCTCAAAATATTTATTTACGATGAAAACTCAACTGTAATATTAAATCGTCCGTACTCTTAAGGGACGTTCCAATAGACTGTAACCCAAACATATTCTCACTAGGTTGTCTAAGAACTCACTAGGCTACAAGATAAAGAAAAAAATTAGACTAGTCTTCATAGAGTTAAACTGGATCTAATCAATGTTAGTAGCTCGGGCGATAATGGACACTTAAGATTGCTCTGCTATCTCTGCTACTCTCACTATATTTGCCGGATTAAATAGAATGTTGCTCTAGTAGATAGTTAAACATGGCTGGCCACCTAAGAAATAAAGGAGGAAAGTGCTAATATGAAGTGACTGAAGTTAAACTGAATTGAAATATTTTATATATATCCCGAACAACATGGCGAAAGCTGTAAAAATTATAGCTGAAATTTCGAACATTTACTGTTGGAGAAGTAGGAAAGAAAATGGTACAATCTGAGGTACCAAATGAATTCGGAAATTATAAAAACGAAGAAGAAAATTGGCGATGAAGTTAATGAAGTAATGTAGAAAAGTAGCTGGGTTTTTTTTTTGTTTTACATGTATTTTCATGAATGGGTGTATTCCGATAATCAATGAGTATTGCTACTTTTGATATATGATGTGGAAAAATTGAAATTTTTTCGCATATAAACTTCCGTGACTCAACAGTATTTTATTACCTTCAATATTTTGTATATTTATACTGTCACAGAGTTTCAACGTGTTCAGATATAACATAATTTTGAAATACTCATAAATCCTTGAAAATTTAGTCTATCTGAAAGCTATCCCTTAATTTTCTTTAATATTGGTGCTGGTAATTTTATAGTATCGATGTTTTTTGTGACATCACGATGATGACGTCATACCCCTCTATAATACTATCTTATGGTAAAGTGAAATTAACTCCAAAAACATAAACACGAAATGGATCAGAAAACGTTGATTAATGGTGAATCTAAAAATTATAAAAATAAAATATATTTAATTGTTAATTTATCGTATTTGCATTACATACGCCTACATATCGACATAAACAATAGCTAGATACACATATTTTCATCTCAAATCGTACAAAAGTCAGTATAAAATAAACATAAAATAAAGTACCTATCCTAATTTATATTCTAATAAATTTTAAAGACATGGCAATTCAGTGTCGAATATATTCCATATTGATAGCATGGTAGCCATATTGATAACATGTTACTTCGGATATGACGTCATCATCGTGATGTCACAGAAAACATCGATATATAAAATTACCTTGTTGCTTTGTTTGTTCTTTTTTTTTCTTTTTTGATTTCACTTACTGTTAGTAATCGTGTCAAATTTTCGATATCGAGTTTTCACCGGGAAATATGTGTCTTGAGGTCCCCTAAGTCCAAAATGGCTTTTAGCAACTATCTGTCTATGTGTATCTGTTTATGTGAGTGTATGTGTGTGGGGCAGCATATCTCAAAAACGAAAAATCGCATAATGTTAAAACTAAATACACCAGGGAGACCTGAGAATAAGCTTTTTGTAAACTTGATTTTTTGCATTTTCTTATAAAGAAATGTTATTGCACTATTTTATAATTTATAATTTATTTTATCTGCGAAGGTAAAATTAGTAGTTAGTAGAGTGTAGAAGTGAAGGTGTCCAATGTGGGCGTGGTCAACATGATAATTTTAAAATTCAGATTAGCTTAGCATTCACCCATATTTTCACATCTTGACTTCTGCATGATTGGCTAATTATTTCTAGGTCAAATCAAGTTTAGATTTTTTTTTTTACTAACTTTCCCTTCGTAGGTATTTTATAAATTATCGAATTGTGCACTAACATTTTTTTTAGGGAAGGGATTAGCTCAGTGGTAGCGCGCTGGACTAGCAACGCGGAGATCACGGGTTCGAATCCAGCCGTGCTACCCTTAGATTTTCTCTTCCTAGGAGCCCCTACAGCTCACTGTCCGGTGATGGACAGTGTTGTCTGTAACGGGAGAACACTGTCCGGAGGCCGGCAGTGCACCGAGAAGGCTCCGGGCGCAAATGACCACAGATGTTGAGACGCCTTAAATTAATAAAAAAAAAAAAATAACATTTTTTTTATAAAAAAAAAGTGCTAAAAATCAAGTTATTTCTAACATAATATTTGCTGTTTCATATAATTAATGTAAACTAAAAAAAAAAAATTCTCAATTTTCATTCCATTGTTGAAAAAGAAAGCAAAAGAGAATTAGGCATAAATGCAAGATGCAGTGTAAGTCCGCCATTTTGTATTTGGCCATTTATACTAGTCGAACAAAATAAAATTGATGTTAATTTCTCTTCATAATATACAGTTGAAAAACTTTGGTTAGACCTGGAGTTTGTAGCTATTCATTATATTAATTTTAGGTATGTGGGGCAGTACTGAAAGAATACTACAAAGTTGGAAATCCACGCATGAGCTAATTCAATCAAAATCCTAGTTTCTTGCAACAGCATAAAAGAAGGAATCGAACTAATTATTAGTTCAATTAAACAAATGAATAGTAAATAACAATAAGCGTTATATATTAAAGTTCGAAAAACTGTGTAAACTGTGTTCGAAAGACTGTGTAAATTGGAGTAAGATAAAGTCTTGTGGATGCTTCACATCAGATTTTTTTTTATCTCAAAATAATAACCGCATCTCCAAGTTTTAGTTTTTGTGATTTTAGATACTACTATAACGAGATCACTAAGTGCAGTAGTGTAATGAACACATGCTTTCGAACTTGTACGTAGATTTAATCTACGATAACCTAGCTGGATGAAAACTTGTTGGTAAACGATACTAGACTGATCTCGCTAGATCAAGTAAAATGTATGTCATTAAAATGAAATTATTAGGTAAAATTCATTTTGTAATTAATATAAAATTTAGCTATGTTTCCATAACCTCGTATTTATAAGATAGTATTATAATTAGAAGGGCACGTTTCATATTTGCTCACATTCAGGGCAGATTATGTTCCAGAACTTCCTACGCTTCAAATCTTAGACATAATGGGGTATTAAATACTTGATTAAATATTATAATTTATAGAATGACTCGAAGGGAAAATTAGTAGAAAAATTATAAATTAGATTTTTCATAGAAATAATGATCCAATCATAGTGTAGAAGTGAAAGTGTAAAATGTGGGCGTGGTCAACATGATAATTCTAAAATTCTAATTGGTTTAGCACCTTCACTTTTACACTGTGATAAACCCTGTATAAAACATGATACTTTCGGATTAATTTAGGGATTAGCATTTTGTGAAGTTTATTTCATCAATTGTTACGTATACTGTACAGTTATATAGATTCTAGACTTACTAGCCTGTCCATAGAAAATGCAATCAAACTCCATCCAAACCTCACTTACTATGTGATGTCGTTTTTAGTTAATGATAATAATATATTTTCGTTTTCTTTATCACTGGAAATGTGCCTTTACCAAGAGAGTTTTCTATCTAGTTAATAAGCCCAGAAGTTTGGCTTCCTTTGTACAAGAAACTTTGAAGCTATCTATGTCTTTGATTTTTATCCGTCTTTGCATGCTTCATTTTTTTTTGTTCTGACCTTTCGGATTTTCATCCATCGTCAGAAGAAGGTTTACAATTAATTCGTGCAAAGAGATGGCTTCAACTATAGGTTTATAACACAATACCGACACTGGTTGTTTTCCAAATAATAATAGTGCATGTACGTAGCACTTCAGGCCCAAATTAGATGAATCAACCAGTGTCATTTGTGATATAAACATATAGTTGAAGTCATCTCTCATAAAAATTTGTGAGCAATTTCATAAAGACTGTGCAAAGAAGGTAGTAGACAGTTACTCGGGCAAGAACAAATTTAATAACGCCTTATTAAAAAATTTAATCTTAAAAAAACCCAGAAGAAATGAACATTTTTTTTAATTTCCTTTTTTTGCTGATTACTTTTTGTAAAATTATGTTTGTTTTTTTTGTTTTTCTCATTTTAACCGTCCCCTATCTTTACACTTCTTGCTAACTAAACGGTTGTATGATTAAAAAAATTAATAAGAAAAGAATGATATAAAGCCGCTTTACAAAGGGCGCCTCTCTTTTTACTTTCTCTTACTCCTAGTAAGAGGAACTATTGTAATCGTGTCAACTTTTCGATATCGAGTTTTCACCGGAAATATCCGTTTTGAGGTCCCCTGAGTCCAAAAAAGTGGTTTTTAGCAAATGGTGTGTGTGTGTGTCTGTGTGTGTGTCTGTGTGTGTGTGTGTATGTGAACAGCATAGCTCAAAAACGAAAAACCGTAGAAAACTGAAACTTAATATTCCGTTTAGGTATCACCATGCGATCTGACTGTGTGTTATCTGTCAAAATTCCTCAACCGGAAGTACCACTTTACTAGTTGACTTTTTTACTTTTTTGCGTTTTTCTCAAAAATGGCTCCAAGGATTTTCTTTAAACTTGATACATCAACTACATATACAAGGAGCTACAACTTTTATTTGAAACATTTCTCTGGAAAAATTGATTTAAGGGCCCTTCTGGGGGAGGGGTGGGGTTAGGTTACCCTCTAAAGTGCTATTTCGGGTTATTACACAATTCGGTCATTTAAATAATGTTAATTAGAATTAAATATGTTGTTGAAATTCCGAGTTTGAGAAAAATCCGAAAACCGGAAGTGCTTATGTTTTAACACTTTACTAAATATGATTTTTTCACTTTTTCGCGATTTTCTCAAAAATGGCCCCGACGATTTTCTTGAAACTACACATACAAACTATACATTCAAAGATCTACAACTTTTATATAAAACATTTCTCTGGGAAAATTCATTTAAGGGCACTTTTAGGAGAGGGGTAGGGTTGCAGCTTCCTCTAAAGTGGTATCATACTTGATTATACAACTCTATCATCCAAATGAAATTAATTAGAAATAAATAGTTGGGCAAAATTCCGGGTGTGAAGAAAATCAGTAAACCGGAAGTGCGCTTTTACTGAATAGTTTTTTCAGTTTTCGACAAATTTCATTAAATTTGGTACACAAACTATAAAATTTGTCAATTATAATTTTGATAACTGGAGTAAGAGAAAGTTGTGTGAGTGTTTCACACCAGATTTTTTTTTTATGGAGAATGTATGTTAGGTTAAAAATATATTAACTATAAAATAAGTTTATATAAATCCATTAAAAACTATTGTTCTTTACACTATACCAAAATAGTTCAACTAGAAATCATTTACAAAATAGCAAAGAAACAAAAGATTGCAAAGAAGATAAAAATTCATTTCAAACAAGTTTTCTTCGTTTCTTTAAAATTATTTATATACCATAATTAGTAAATACATAGAGATATCAAAAGTTCTGGGATATTAAATATTAAAGAACTTAAGTTAGCCTTTGAAAACAATGCAGTATATATGTTGTAAAATATATAATATTAGGTGTAGAAATCAAGAGTTCATGACCTGGTAGCCTGCTGCTTTTTAGATGGATAGTAGTCGCATTCTACAACATTAGATCACGAACTATTGCCTAAAGTGTTCTTAAAATAAATATAAAAATAATAATAATTAAAGTTCTTTTTAACACTCGCTTAGATTAAACAAGATGGATACTACGTATTTTTCGCAAATCATTATTTTTTATTATTATTAGTATTATTATTATTTTTAATCAAATGCACCTAATTCTACTAAACAGCCTTTTTTTTTGTTAACAAATATTTAGAAATGTCTTAACTAATCCTGATGAAAATAGTTTTTAAATAGTTCCTAAATATTAGCAGCCTTCTTAAAAAAATGATTAAATCTACACGAGAGCCATAAATACTAAACTGCAGCTGAAGTTATTTTTTTTAAATGTGGCATTTATATATTAATATGAATAGGATTGCAGCATTTCTTTAGCGAGATTCGGGTTAATTATTTCCTAGTTAAACTTCGTCAATATATTTTTTTCTCAATCATTCTGTATATTTATTGGTGAGGGACTGGCCATTTTTTCAGGGATCTTGAGTCCCTACGGTTATCCTAATCTATCAACATGAACGACATTTATTGTGTGCTGTATTTAGGATTTTGTTCTCAAGCGTTGGTCTAGTGGCTAGCGCACTCGCCTTTCAGGCGAGAATTCAGGGTTCGATTCCCGTGAGGACAAAGTCCCAGCATCGTGATAAAAAGTGTGAAGCTACAGTTAGTAGCGCCCTAAGTAGCGAAGGCTGGAACTAAACGGCGTGGGAACTGCGGCGTCTTGCCGCCACCACCACCCCCCGTCTTTCAAATCGCCGTCTAGCAAGCCTTGGCCCTTCACATGGACCATTGCGCCATAAGGTTTTTTTTTATTTAGGATTAGTGTACCCAAAATCTAGTTCATCTAGATATTATTGTACATTTCACATACACCACAACATTTTATGTAGTCGTGTAAACACAAAGGCCGAACCTACAATAGATCTTTCAAGTCGTAGGAAATTTAGCTTTATAGCAACTCCATGTACATATCTTACTCATCTCTATCATTGGGAAATATTCGTATCGATGACCAAGAATCTGTAGAGATAACTTTTACAGGAATTAAGGTCTGATTGTTCTAGACTGTTTAGAAATGTATTTTTTTACATAACGATAAGATAACAGGACAAGAAAATAATTGTTTTTAAGAACACGCAACTCCCAATTCAAATGTACAGCAGCTAATCTGGACTCCAACCTTCAAATATCGTAGTTTTTTTACGAAGGATAAAGGGCAAATACATAATACATAATACAACAATTAGGTCTACACTCGACGTTAACCCTGTGGAGAAGATGCTGAGAGAACGCAGACTATGCTGGCTCGGGCACATGATTAGGATGGACACTGGCCGAAAAGCAATCGCAATTATGACGGGAAAATACAAGGACAAAGAGGCAGAAGAAGACCACAATCTATCTATAAGGAAGCCCTAAGAAAGGATTTTAAAAAAGAAACTTAGACTGGAACAGTAAAGCAAGATAGATGAAAGATAGGGAAAGTTGGAAGGCGCTTGAATGTAGCGCCAAATTGTTGACATGAGTTTATTACTTACTTAACTATCAATGATTGTAATTTACGCACCAATTTTTGACCGTAGAAGTTTTCCAGGTGTACGTAGTGATTGTTGCCGGATATTAATGGATCAATAAGAACCATCTGTATTCATTAAGAAACACTTCTAATTACAATTTATTGTTTAATGCAGCGGTTCTCAAACTGTGGGGCACGCCTCCTAGGGGGGCGTCAATTAAATGAATAAGACAAGGCATCAATTATATTATTAATTTAAAATATAATTAAAATGAAAGGTGATGGATGCAAGAAATTATATCTATTTTAATTGAAGAAAATTATGAGAAAATGCGAGCTTGTTGGCAAAAAGGATAGTCCAGGTAGAAGAAGTACAGTTACAGGAAGAGTTCATGAACCTTGTTAGCATTTTCTACCTCTTCTTCTCACAGGGGAGGATTTGAACGAACAATTAGAAGAGATTCCTTCAAGAACAGTCTGCATTCTGCCTTCAAACAAGGACAGTCTGAAACAGACATTCAAGCAGAACACTTGTTTTTCACTCTCTTAGAATCAGTGGCAGTTTAAGTTAAAACATAAGAATTTATTCCAACTAATTTCAGTAAATTAATAAGCATATTGCTGTGTTATTGAATAGCATTTAAATAACTTTAAAGAATATATTTAATTTAATCTACCAATGTTTTCTTAATTATTTCTTATTACTTCTCTCTCTTAAAACTTACAAATACAAACCCCTTTACAAAACCGCTCACGCCACAAGCTACCACTACTACAACACCAATCACATTTCAAAAGCATTAAAATAAAACATTTCTAAGACATAGATCTAATTAGTGATATGTTCCTGTTTTGAAGTACACAGCCTGTCCATATTTTAAAACAGCTACAGCAGAAAAAAAACTAAATTGGGTTTTAAATTCCCGTTTATTAGGTTACTTTTATGTATCTTTTTATCTTATTTTGTAACGGGGGGGGGCGCAAAATTATTCAAGATAAAAAAAATGAGGACGCGAAATACAAAAGATTGAGAACCGCTGGTTTAATTCATCCTTCACATCAAACCATCAGTGTACAGGGTACATTCACTCTTTAAAAGCAAGTGGATTTATAGTGAAACGTTTCAGCTCCTCGTATTCACACATTAATTCAAACAGAATGTTATTCATGTCCAAATGAAACTTTTCTAGAATCAAAGTTATGAATAAAAATTAAAGAAAGTTCAACATTAAATGCAAAATGTTTTGGAATTTGTTATGTTTTGTTTTTCTTTTTTATTTTAATTGAAGAACTTCCTATTTCTTGTTATAATTTCTTTAGCTTGGCACATTAATAAATACACCTATTAATATTGGTAATTAGAAAATATATTCTTTAATGAAGCTGAAGACATATAATTTTACTTTATAAAACTTAAAATATTTTATCTGTGAAAAAAGTTAAATTCATTATCTATTGATTATTTATTTATTTTAAGTTGTTTATTTTCAAATGTAAACAAGAGCAATCACATAAATCACTTCATACTAAATTAAACAAGTTAATTTTCTAACACATTTTTTTATTTTATTATTATTGAATGATCAACCAAGTCTGTAGTAGATTGCATATTTACAGCAATTTATGGTAACAAATTAACTTACACTTTGACTATATATATAAGAAAGTAGTTTAACATACTAGAATATTATTTAAAATACCTAAATAGAATAACTAGTAGATATTTCTTTGATGTTTTTGCGATAAAGATATTGCAAATAAATATCTAATTATTTTTTTACTAAAGAAGTATGGACCAGTTTATTTATTTATTTTTTTTTTATTTTATTTTAGTAATTACTGAACAAATTGTATATATTTGCCTTGTAATATAGCTCATTATTTTAATTATATATAATTGCAACATACAAAGTGTATTTATAGATAAAATTCAAGTCTTTGTTTTTGATTTTGTAACGCTTACAAATTGAATTAGTATATAAATCAATAAAGATAGGTTTTAATACCTATTATAAACAAACAAGATTGTTTCTATTTTTTGTTTTTTTTTTTTTTAAGAGTCTTTCATGAATTTTGATTGTAAATAATGGACCAGATAAAAACCTAGAAATGCTGAAATACTTACCCACTTTATGCTTTCCATTCTTCAACACCTGGTTATCTATGTGATTTTTTTTTTTTTTTAATCAATTTCAATTAAAGTTGGTATATCAACTGGTCATAACATATAACAATTTTTTCTTTCTTTTTCCTTCCAGCCCCCTCCAAAAGAAACCTCGCTAAAATCAATTTGTAATATTGTAGTGAGAGAGAAACAGAAAAGTAATGATGAGAAGGGTAGAAGGAAGGATGGACGCTGTTAGAGGAGAGTAGGGGATCTGAATGCTGATGAAGAGTAATATTGTACAACTGTTTTTAAAGTTATTATTTGTTAAAATATTTATACAAAAAAAAAAAGTGGTTTTACTTAAGTTGTAAAGTTGTGTTTTATTTCGTTTTCTTTAACTGAAACAGTTGACTTTTATTTTATTAATTAACATTCTTTTGTGGTTCTTTTTTACCTTCTCTTACTCCTAGTAACAGGAAGAAGTATTGTAATCGTATCAAATTTTCAATATCGTGTTTTCACCGGAAATATCTGTCTTGAGGTCCCCTGAGTCCAAAAAAATGGCTTTTAGCAGCTGGTCTATGTGTATCTGTTTATGTGAATGTGTTTGTATGGGACAGCTTATCTTAAAAACGAAAAATCGCAGAATCTTCATACTAAATACATCAGGAGATCTAAGAATAAGCTTTTTGTAAACTTGATTTTTTGCATTTTTTTTTTATAAAAAAATTTTTATTGTACTATTTTATAATTTATAATTAATTTTATCTATGAAGGTAAAATTAGTAAAAAAATGTTCTAACTAGATTTATCATAGAAATAATTAGCTATTAATAATTAGCCAATCAGAGTATAAGTGAAGGTGTCAAATGTGGGCGTGGTCAACATGATAATTTTAAAATTCAGATTAGCTTAGCATTCACCCATATTTCACACCTTCACTTCTACATAATTGGCTAATTATTTCTATGTCAAATCATTACGAAGGTAAAACTAGTAAAAAAGTTCTAACTGGATTTTTCATAGAAATAATTAGCTATTAATAAGCCAATCAGAGTGTAAATGAAGGTGTCAAATGAGGGCGTGGAAAGTATTGTAATCGTGTCAAATTTTCGATATCGGGTTTTCACCGGAAATATTACCGGTATAAAATGGATATCCATTTTGAGGTCCCCTGAGTCAGAAAAAAGTGGTTTTTAGCAAATAGTCTGTGGGTGTTTATGTATGTGAACAGCATAGCTTAAAAACGAGAAACCGTAGAAAGTTTAAACTTGATATTACGTTTAGGTATTGTCATATGGGATTTGACAGTACCGTTATCTGTCAAAATTTCTCAACCGGAAGTACCACTTTACTAGTTTTTTTTTTACGTTTTTGCGATTTTCTCAAAAATGGTTCCGACAATTTTCTTCAAACTTGGTAAATCAACTATACGTACAAAGAGCTACAACTTTTATTTGAAACATTTCTCCGGGAAAATTCATTTAAGGGCAATTTTTGGGGGGAAGGGTGGGGTTAGGTTTTTATCTAAAGTCCTATTTTAGTTTATTAGACAATTCTGTCAACTAAATAGTGTTAATCAGAATTAACTTTGTTGCTGAAATTTCGAGTTTAAAACAAATCGGATGACCGGAAGTGCGTTTACTTTACCACTTTACTAAATAATTTTTTTTCACTTTTTTTGCGATTTTCTCAAAAACGGCTCCACTGATGTTCTTGAAACTTCCCATATAAAGCTAAACATACAATGGTCAAATAACTTTGAAACATTTCTCTGGAAAAAATTCATTTAAGGGCACTTTTAGGGGAGGGGTGGGGTTATATTTTTTCTAAAGTGGTATCATAGTTGATAAAATATAATTGGATGACAGATTATACAAATTCTATCACCCAAACAAACTTAATTAGAAATAAATAGATGGCCAAAAGTCCGAGTTTCAAGAAAATT
Source organism: Triatoma infestans (assembly GCA_011037195.1). Taxonomy (NCBI): domain Eukaryota; kingdom Metazoa; phylum Arthropoda; class Insecta; order Hemiptera; family Reduviidae; genus Triatoma; species Triatoma infestans. The sequence continues at coordinate 108,811 of JAAEAF010001412.1, read as the reverse complement.
AGTAAACCGGAAATGAGCTTTTATTAAACCGTTTTTTTCAGTTGTATTTTAAGTTGTACTTTTAGTTTATAATAAACAAGTTGATTTGTGAAGTTATTTTATAAAATAAAGCATTGTATTATCAAATCCCTGCATAGATGATATCATCCCACCCACATACATATAAATAATCATATATAAACATCGAAAAAGAGTGTAAAAACAATTTCTAGTTATTGAGATACCACAATACAATAATAAAAAAGTAAAAATTATATATTTAAAATTGATTACAAGTTACTAAGCATTTTCATTATATTTTCAATATAATTATTTTGTTTTCTGACAGCAGTTTCCCATGAGTTGTCTCTTTATCTGACAGACAAAATAGATATTCCAAAAAAAAAAAAAACAAAGATATTAACTGATCACATCGATTACTTTGACAGAGAGAGATAGAAGATAATAAGGCTTGTTAAACGTGTGAATATATTATATGTGCTAGATAATGTGTTAGACACGATCTTGTTCTACATTCTTTGTCTACACCTTTAACTCTAACATTTTATATAATGTGTTTACATTAGTTGCCCGCTCAGAGCTACTGCCCTAGAACTATTTTCTCTTGCCATACTCATTTTCACATAAGTCTAGGTTAATTTTGCAATTATTACTTCAAATTACAATTTAGAGGGCTCACTAGAAGCTGCAATTTTTATAGGGTTTAGAGAAGTTGTAATAAATAATTTTAGTAAGGTTGTGCTTTTAGGGGAGGTTAAAGTAGGAATAGGAAAGAAAATTTTAGATTATTTTAAAATAAACAAATAGAATAATAAAAACAAAACACAACACAACACAAACAGCAAGATTAGTGATGGAAGAACACAGTGGAGGCCTACCTCGTGATAGAGGACCACCGGCTGACAGAAAAGATAAGTATTCTGATGATAATAATCAGGATATTAATGATATTAATATTAGTAATAACAATGTTAATATTAGTAACAATAATAATGATAAATCTGTGAAAGGCCCCACAAGTAAACCCTGCTGACTCACGAGAATACGAGTCTGGCTTTGCGCGCGGCGAAGGTAAAACAAAGATAGTAAAGCGAATATGCATGATGCTACAACTGATAACAGTAATAATAATAAAATTAATAATGAAGTATCTATGGAAACAGGTAGTGCGAAATTGATTTGTTTGTTTAGGCCTACGGACATAGGTCCCTTCACTGTACATGTAGAAGATCGGGACAACAATGTGGGCCATATCCATCGAGTCACATTCGTAAATGGATATATAGGTACAGAGAACAACAGCTATTCAACTGATAAGTTGATATCAGAGCTGTGGGTAAAAACCGAATGAAAATCCTAACAGAAACAACTCAAGCTGCTATCTCATTACCCACAATGGTTTGGAAAAACGAAACTTGAGAGCTTATGTTCCAGAATATGGAATTCATTCGAAGAAGGTTATTAGAGGGATGGAAGTATCCTTTCCAGACGAGGAAATGTTGCACTACCTTCGAAGTGAAATTTCGGTGATAATGGTAGAAAGAGTCTATAAAAGATCCGAAAATAGGCCTCTTGAATATAGGTTTCTTGACCTTCGACAGTCAGAAACTTCCGAGGCATGTCACTTTGTATGGGGCGAGGTTCAGAGTGGAGCCTTATGTTCCTCATAGCAGACTACAATAAACTAATTGTTTAGTTCAACAAATAAAAAAAAAGAAAAAGCACTAATTATAAAACAAAATTGTAAAATACGGGCCATACGTGTGAAAGTAAAGGATCGATACGATAATTTATGCACCTGCACAGTGCCAAATTACCAAATAGGCACAGGCCTTTGGGCCGCAGACTTTTCAAGAATCCCTTGCGCACCTATCAAAATAACAATCCACCACAAACAAATATAGAAATGTGAATTTCTAAACAAGTAAAATATTTGGCTGGGGCCAAAGAAAAAAGTTTTAACTTTAAAAGTTTATTAGACATTAACATACATCTGTTGCTATCCTTCCCTCAGGAATAGAGTTGCCAGATCTAATGTATTTAATATCACTCTGATATATTTTGTTCTTATTGATACATGATATTAGACACTAAATATACCTCTAAACATTACATATTTATCCGATCACTGCGATGATAACAATAATAACTCCTATTAGCGCGCTCATCTCACGCCACACAATCATCAGTGAACAAGTGAATGCTGATTGGTTGATAGGAGTCTCGTTTATGGCCGCCGGTTCCGCTCTCGCCAAGTGTCAAAAATGACAAAACTAAAAATTTAGGTAACAAATACTTAAAGGGTGTTCTACACGAATTGACAAGTCAGATAACATGGACATCTAAGAGTTTATGGCCGCAGCAGTATTTTTATTATAGATTAACAAATTTTGAATAATTTAAGTTGGTTTTTATTTAATAAAGTTTTCAAAAAAATGTGGTATATTTCTTTCCTAAATGATATATTTTTGAAATCTTAATCATATATATTTACATTTTCCATCTGGCAACCCTACTCAGGAACTACATAAAACAAAAAGAAATACAGAAAATAAAATGCAAAACATTTAACGATTAAAAAATATTAAAAATTAAAAAGACGATACTTTTTATGGAGGAATAGATAGTTCAATGTTAGAGGAGGTTATTGTTTGGTTATGAAGTAATTAACTCCATTTAACCTTTCAAAGATAAAAAGTTTTTTCTTTGGCCCCCTCCAACTAGGTAATATTTTGCTAGTTTGATTAACAACGGCCAAACATAACAATTGTTTATAGTGTATATTTAAAGTTTTCTTGATTTATTAAAATTAGAAATATCTCATTACTTTCTCTTACTGCCGTAAGAGGAATTACTGCAATCATGTCAAATTTTCGATATCTTTGTTTCCACCAGAAATGCACATGTTGAGGTCTCCTGAGTCAGAAAAAGTGTTTTTTAGAAATTACGGTGTGTGTGTATGTGTGTTATCGCAGAAAGTTCTAATTAGATATTTCCTTCAAGTACCACCAGGGGACCTGACTATAAGGTTTTAGTCAAAATCTATGAACCGAAATACTGCTGAAATAATTATTCATTATTTCAGCCGAAATACTGCCGAAATAATTATTCATTATTGAATGATTTTTTTGAGTTTTTCTCAAATACCGATCCAACAATTTTAATTAAACTTGGATTTTAATTTACTTACAATAAAAAAGCTACAACTTTTATAGGAAACATTTCTCTGGAAAATTCATTCGAAGGGTATTTTGGGGAAGGTAAAGAGTTACGGTTTCCTCTAAAGTGGTATTTTAATTTATAATACGATTCTCTCATCTACATAATATTCTCTCATCTCTCAAATTCCGAGTTTGAAAAAAATTGGTAAAACGGATGTGCGACTTTCTGAAAAGTTTTTTCCAGTTTACTGCGATATTTCCCACAAAAAGACCGACACTTTTCAGTAAACTTGGAATAACTAACTAATCATTCAGAGACTTATCACTGTTGTTTGAAACTCTTACCGAAAAAATTCATAAACTCATGTGTAGACCTTCCACGTGTTGTTTTCATTTTAAGGAAAATTTGCCCTTTAACAACCCAAACACATGTTTTTTCCCACGCAGTTATCATCATCACCATATCCCTTGACGTAGTTTAAGAGTTTAGTTTTAAATAGAATTAAAAACACCAGTCAGTGTGTAAACTAAATTTGCTAGGTGCAATTCTGTGTTGTCACAATGTCTGAAAAACGTATCCTAAAGATGGGCGACCGCCCGAAATCGGTCGATGACCACGAAATGAGACAGGCTACCACGGAAAATGTCTTTGATGCTTTCCGGCTCTGCGGAACCAACCACCACAACAACTTAAAACATCACTGAGATATATGACCCAGAATCGATGCTAACTCATTGACATTTCCTTTGGACCGAAACACTTTATTTAGATAATAAAAATTTCCGTTAAGTTAACCAATTAATTTTCGAACTCAAACGGTACAACTCTTTTTTTCACACTTCTTCTCTGGGTGCACTGTGACAGATTTATTGTTAATTTAACATATTTAATTGTAGGGGAGGGATGCAAGTTTTTACCTAGCTTCTGGCTTACTTCATGATTTCTATCTAGCCAAGCTACTAATAATGATAGGTAATGTAAGTAATTTAAAAAAAAAAATGTTGAACCTTCACATATCCAAGTCAGAAGCCGCCACTGACTCTGCAGGTATCCATTTACCGAATATGACTCGATGGATATTGCCCACATTCCCGTCCCGATCTTCTACATGTAGAATGTAGGGATCCATGTCCGTAGACTTATACAAACCAGTCAAGTTTGCACTACCTGTTTCCATAGATACGTCATTATTAATATTATTATTATTACTGTTATTATCAGCAGTAGTATCATGAATATTCGCTCTACTATCCTTGTTTTTCACCACCCTCGCCGCGCGCATATTCAAACTCGTATTCTCGCGAGTCAGCGATCTCTTAAGGCCTTTCCCAGACTTATCATTATTATTAGAACTAATATTAACATCGTTATTATAAATAGTGTTAATATCATTAATATTATCTTCCGAATACTTGTCTTTTCAGTCAGCCGGTGGTCCTAGTTTAAGAGTTTAATTTTAAATACAATTAAAAACACCAGTCAGTGTGTGAACTGAATTTACTCTGTTTGACAAAAAGCATCCTGATGGTGGGCGAACGCCCAAAACCGGTGGATGACCACAAAATGAAGCAGGCTATCACGAAAAATGTCTCTCACATACATATATGTTTGAAGTCCTCACGCGTTAGTCTAGTGGTCAGCGCACTCGCCATTCGTGCGAGAATTCAGGGTTCGATTCCCATTAGGGCAAAATCGGTGTTGACCCAGCATCGTGATAAAAAGGTGGAAGCTACAGTTAGTAGCGCCATAGGTAGCAAAGGCCGGGACTAAACGGCGTGGGAATTGCGGCGTGCTTACCATACACACCCCCCTATTCAAATGCTGTCTGGCAAGCCTTTGTCCTTCATGGGCTGTTGAGCCATAGGGTTTTTTTTATATATGTTTGAAGAGAGTCAGTCAGTTATGTAAATTACAGCAAGAGAAAGTCGTGTGAGTGTTTCATTCCATATTTTTACATTTTCGTTTTATTTCTAGTAAGAAAGAGAAAGTATTGCGATCTTGTCAATTTCGGAAATAGAGTGTTCACCGGAAATACGTACATGTTTTGAGGCCATTGAGTACAAGAAATTGTTTTACAGCGAATGGTCTTGTATATGTGCGTGAGTGTTTTTGTGAACAAACTATCTCAAACATGAAATGTCGCAGGTAGCTCGAAGTTGGTATTCGGCCCAAGCTGCTACCACTGTATTTGAAGAGAAAGGATTCCGGGCAAAATCCATCAACCAGAAGTAGTAAGTCTTTACTGAATGATTTTTTTTTTTTGCCAAATTTGACGAATGTATGGTTAGAACCACGGAAGGGGATTCTAGTGAACGCTAATTTAACTACGATGCACCGTTTTCATATGTCCGCATCGTTACATAAGTACATACATATGTTTAGGTATTATATACTCAACCACTTTATATACTTCTCCACTTTAAGTATTTTTTTCTACTTCTTGAGTACAATTTATACTCAAATACATCTTCTACTTAACTTTTTGAGAACATTTTGTATTCAAATATTCAACACCATGAGTACATTAATATTCGAGTACTTTCTATACTCAAATGTTTCGACTACTTGAGTACTCAAGCACTTTGTGTGTTTAGGACAAATAGCATAAAATAAAACACATAAAGCTCGAATCTGATGTTTTATAAATTGTTTTATATTCCTTTTCATTTTATTATTACATTACTATTTTAGTCACTATTTTTATTGGTAATATCATCTTAAAACATCATTTCATGATTACTCCTATGTTTTTTTTTTTGATAAATTATTATGGAAGATTCTTCTCGACCGTTGCTTGTATGAAGGAAAAGGATCGTGAGTTTCGGTCTTTTTTTGAAAAAATAAAAAAAAACTTAAATTCTTGCCAACGTTTCGCCAAATATATTGTCTTTTTCAAGGCATAAAAAATAAAAAAAATAAAAACTATTAAATAATCTTTAAAACATATCAAAACTTGAAAACTTATGTATAATTTTGTAAATAAAAAGTTGAAAACACCTCAACAACACAGAGAAAAGTGATCACTATTTTTTTCAAAAAAAGACCGAAACTCACGATCCTTTTCCTTACATACAAGCAACGGTCGAGAAGAATCTTCCATAATAATTTATAAAAAAAAAAACGTAGGAGTAATAATGAAATGATGTTTTAAGATGATATTACCAATAAAAATAGTAACTAAAATAGTAATGTAATAATAAAATGAAAAGAACACCTCCATGGATTTAAACTAGATTATAAATTGTGAACAATATTTTTATTCAAAATTGAATTCTTTAATAAGGAACAATATGTAACTTAGGGTTTCTTTTAGGTATTGACATAAATTAATCCAATTATGGTCATTTAAGTATTTACAAACTTTATCAATGAAATCAAAATTTCCTTAATATAAAAGTTCTAATGACATGGAAAGTCATACCAATGTCAAAGTGGTTCCAGCCAGCTGCTATCTTAACAAGGGATGGCAGTAATAAAAGAGCAATTTATAACCAGCGACCTAGCAGGCCGCCGTCTTCAAGACAGTGCCGGCCAAACAAACAACAAAGCCCTTTTCAATTCTTTACATCAAAGCAAGCACCGATAAGGTTGGCCACTGTCCTAAATAAGGTCAGCAAACTACGAAGGTCGCACAAGGTCGCACACTAGGACAGATGTCTTGGTGTGAGTATGGCCAACCCCGATATATAAACTCTATCATATACAACGAGAGATGATTATATCTTATACGACGATACGAGCACGTCTATATACACGAGCAGCAGTTACGCGTCTATACACAGTTATATTCAAACTTATCATTTCTTAGTTGTTCACTTTAGTTCAGTTATTTTAGTCATTCTAATTTATTAATTATTTAACTTCTATTTTATTCCTAAGTATTTTGCTAGTTATTAGTTACCATTTATAAGTTAAAAATTATTGTTAAAATACAGTTTAATATTATAAAATCCGTATTAATAATTCGATGCACTAACTTCCAAAATTTCTCAACTAACTTCCGCCCTCTTCAGGACATCTGCTACATCAGGAATCACAACAAACGATTCCATTACAAAGTAGACATCGCCAGAGGTTGTTTGCATTTGAAAAAGAACACTTCTTTTCAATACTCCAGAAAGTTCTAGAAAATGAAAAAAAAAAAAACTTAGGAAGGTTTCAGTGCTTTTGGTGTTTCATTAATTATAAATGGAAAACTTTTTTAACGATTTTGTTTAGCTCTGGATGAAGTGCAAGTTCTAACAAAGTGTACGTACAGAAATTTTAAAACAAATTTATTAACAATGAAACGTAATTCTAGATTAACATTTGTTATGGGTAATGTGATTCGACTGTATATTGAGTCATATATTATATTTTTGTTCTTCAAAAGTAGAATAAGATTTACATTTTAATGAATGAGTTTTAACTACACTTTAACAAGTCTATAACTTTGGAAAGCAGTAGGAAAATTACAAGTGTACGTGTAAAGGTGAATTAAATGGTTGAAAAAAAGAAAAAAAAGGTTAAAAGTTGTCAATGAATATTTTATTTGTTAGAAATGTACTAGTTGGCATTTTAAAGAGGTTATTTCCATGGTTATGTTAGCAAGTAAATAGGACAGTATGAAGAACATTTGTTTTACACCACATCATACAATGTTATGGCTCGGCACGAAACTAGCTTAAAACACAAGTAAGTCTATAAAAACAACATTCTTTACAAACTAACTTTCTTTTTTTTTTCAAAGAGTTATATTTCTGAAGGTAAACAATGCGATGTTCACTTTTGTTAAAATGGTATATCCATACATGTTCATAATACCTGTCTGGTCATTATGCCCTTTGCAAATCGTATTGTTCTACACACATACATGTGAACCATTCACTGAGGACCTTTTTCCACCAGCTCAATGAACCTGCCCCGCAAATCTGTTTTTCCTGTGAAAACTCTAATTTCGAAATTTGATACAATCATGGTATTGCACTAGAGAAGCATTAAGAGAAAGTAATACAAAAGTAAAGTAATGCTAATTTACTTTCTCTTACTACTATAAGAAGAATAATCATGAATTTACTTCATAATTTTCCCTCTTTCCAAAGATTTAAATAGATCTCTTGTATACTTTTGTAGGGGCAGCTTGTTTTATGAGGGGGAAATAATTTCAAGTCTTACTATTCATTACATCAGATTTTACACCGGGCATCATTACATATAGTCAGTAGTATTTTTCAATTGAAGAAAATTAATAATATCCTTCATTAACCCGAAAACTGTAAATCAAAGAAGGCCTTATATGAATAACAATACTTTCAGTATCCTAAGTTATATCCCGGTCATCAATTCAAAACAAATTTTTGACTACTATTTCACCGCACATGTATTACTCATTCAATGAGATGATAAGGCTTCTTGAAAACTGGGTTTTCGAAGTGATATGGGTTCAGGGATATGATTTCTGGTGTGAAATTTTGTTTCTGAAGTTTAATGAATATTGTGTAAGTTGTATGAATCGCCAAGCTAAGTGAGTGACCAATACAAAAATGGCAGAACATTGGTTTGTAATGTGAAGGAAGGTTTTCAAACTTTTAGATAATGCTACTCTGTGAGATTTTGCTGGGCTAATATATATATATATACATATAGGCACCCTAGGAAATGCAAGAGCCAATTTTCTAGCAAAGAAGAGTCTGTAGAGGAAAGCTTCTTAAAATATCTTATAGGTTTCTTAAAAAAGTGCATCAGAGATAGTAGCTACAGGCTGGGAGAGAACATGGGAGTTAATCAATAATTTACCGATGCTATCACCTCTTCATTTGACCCAAAACGTTTTCCAGCCACAAATTTCTTAAGGTCTGGGAATAGATGAAAGTCAGAAGGAGCCAAATTCGCCGAAGAGGGAGGATGTTCCAACAATTCATACTTCAAATCCCTCAATTTTCGATTGCCAAAGCGCCTTTGTGGGCGGGTGCATTGGCCTGGTGAAAGAGGATTTTTTCTTTTGCCTTTTCTAATTTTTTCACCTAGCTGGTCAAGAAGATGTGCGTAATATTCCCCATTAATTGTTTGACCCTTTGGCAGATAGCCAATTAAAAGAATTCCTTTGGAATTCCAGCCGATGCAATTGTCTTTGCTTTCTTCGGTACAGAGCCACCGGCTTCTAACCACTCTCGCACTGCTGTTTTGACTCAGGTGTAAAATGGTGAACCCACGTTTCATCCATCGTAACAAATCGTTTGGATTCTTCTTAAAACGACACAAACATTGCTGAGAAACTCAATTCCTCATTTGTTTGTGATCAACATTTAACAAATGCAGCACCCATCTTGCACAACGCTTTCTAATACTGAGTTCTTCGAGTAAAATGTGCCGTACCCTTTCTTCTGAGATGCTTACAGCCTAGCTATGTCATACACCTTCAATCGTAGATCATCTAGAACTATATTCTGTATCTTCTCGATATTTTCTTTGGTAGTTGCAGTTCATGGCCGTCCATCACGCGGATCATCTTCCATCAAAGTAAGGCCGCGTTTAAATTCATCTGCCCTTTTTCTTTTTTTACTTTCTCTTACTCCTAGTAAGAGAAAGTATTGTAATCGTGTCAAATTTTCGATATCGAGTTTTTACCGGAAATATCTGTTTTGAGGTCTCCTGAGTCCAAAAAAGTGGTTTTTAGCAAGTAGTCTGTGTGTGTGTGTATGTGAACAGCATAGCTCAAAAACGAAAAACTGCAGAAAGTTGAAACTTGATATTCCGTTTAGGTATCACCATGGCATCTGACAGTAAGTAAGTTATCTGGTCAAAATTTTTCAATCGGAAGTACCACTTTACAAGTTGTTTTTTTACTTTTTTGCATTTTTCTCAAAAATGCTCCGACGATTTCTTCAAACTTGTCTTATCAACTACACATACAACGTGCTACAACTTTTATTTGAACATTTCTCTGGGAAAATTCGTTTAAGGGCAGTATGGGGGAGGGGTGGGGTTAGGTTTCATCTAAAATGCAGTTCAGTTTATTAGGCAATTCTGTCATCTTAATAATGTTAATTAGAATTGAATATGTTGTTGAAATTCCGAGTTTGAAAAAATCGGGTGACCGGAATTGCGTTTACTTTACCACTTTACTAAATGATTTTTTCACTTTAGGATGATTTGATGAACATTTCTCTGAGAAAATTCATTTAAGGGCACTTTTAGGGGAGGGATTGGTGTTATGTTTTTCACTAGAGTGCTATCATAGTTGATTATACAATTCTACCAACCAAAGAAAATTAATTTGAAATAAATAGATGGCCAAAATTCCGAGTTTCAAGGAAATTAGTAAACCAAAAGTGCGCTTTTACTGAACAGTTTTTTTCAGTTTTCGACGAATTTCATTAAATTTTGTTACACAAATTATCAAATTTGCAAATTATAATTTTGAGAACTGGAGTAAGAGAATGTTGTGTGAGTTTTTCATAGCAGATTTATTTTATTTTTTTTACTGTAGGAAAAGAAAGTGCAGACTTCTTGTACACTTTCACTAACTTTGGATGAATTTTTGTTGGTGATAAATCATTCAAAATAAACAATTTTATGAAGGAACGGTATTCAAATTTATTCATTTCGTTAAAAACACACAACACGCTTACTTTAAACAGCCATATAGAAAACAAACTGTCTGATCAAATTCACATTATTTGGTATTTACTTTTGCAACAAGTGTGCCAACATAAGAAAACAGTAACTTCATTTGTTGCAGTTCCATCTAAGGGTAGGCGAGAACTTGTCACTTTGCCTTAGTGTATAATACATACATCCATGTCCATTTTTTTTTTTTTTTCTTGCGAATGGTATACATATACCTAATCCTGCCATAAATCCTGATTCAAAAGTTCAATCAAGTACTACAAAAGGTTATATTGTGTAAACGTTATCTACTAAGTTGCACTTTGTTCTTTATAGTAAAGATTTAAATGCTAGTCATTATGTCATAATGTTTTACTCATTTTACTTACAAAGGATGAATGAGGTGGCGAATGAAAACCGTACTGTAATATTTCTTAAGACTGGGTGGGCAAATCAATTTCTCAGATGTTTGAACACTTCATCATCTGGAGATCAGCTGTTTGTTTATCGTGCAATTAACAGGTATTGCGAGATTCTCTTTCAGCGACCACCTCCGTTGCGAAGTTTTCAGAGAGTTCGTAAAGAAAACGAAATTAAAGCTGTAGCACTGCGGATGAAAAGAAACCCTATTAGGAAACAAAACAAGAAAAAAAAATCATATCTCCAAGATGTGTTTCTCACAAAGGTCTGTTTCGAGACTGATTAATAGCGACATAAATATGAATGATTATCGGGGAAGCAAATTAGACAGGACAGATCTAAAGTTCTGTTGCAGCATTACACATATGGGCTTCCCAGACAAATTTTCTTTACTGACGAAAAAATCTGCAACGTAAATGAAAAACTTAACCGCTAGAATGAAAGGATATTCGTACACATACAATAGACGCAAATGAGATGATTGAATTGAATGAGAACATCATCCGAGATCCATAATGGTCTGATGGATTGTGAAATATATAAAACAACAGAAATCGATTTGTGAAAAGGTTCTTACAACTTGCTATAGAATTACCAGAGAATATTTTAGCATTCTTTGTAAAACTTCAAATCATACCCATTTGTGGCGTTTCAGTATGATTCAGCCCCTGGCCACAAGGCGAAGTCCATCCAAGAGTGGCTATGACTGTGTTTCTAAGTTTATTAGTGCCGCAGACTGGCTCTCAGGAAGCCACTTTAATCTCTGACTACTCCTCTTTACTCTCGGACTTTAATAAATTACAGTATGCAGTTATATAATTGAGAATGACTTGACATTCCAATCTGAACAGACAAAAGTGCAGGCGGGTTGCAAGTTTTTACTGGAAATTCTGCGTAATTCGATCGAGATTGGCCAAGTGCATTAAAGCTAGAGTTGGACATTTTGAATAATTTTTTTTTTTCTTTTTAGTTATTCTTGAGAATGTTACTGTTCGCTCCAATAAAAATTTTGCTTCATTTCAAACTGGAGAATTGTATCTCCTGTTTTGTAACAATATTTACGATGGATATATATATATATATATATTACAGCGTTAAGGGAACGTAATTATGAATTTCTGTATAAATATGTTTAAGATTATTGGTAAAATTAATATTTAAAAACATTTTATTGAAATAAAAAGTTCCACCTTATAAATAATAGAAATATTAACAGAATTTAATTTGTTTTTGTTTTGTTTTTTTTTTAGGTTGCGCTGGCAACACTGTTGTTCGTCTAGTTGGATATCCAGGGAACACGTGAGAACAATTGCACTAGAGAAGCATTAAAAGAAAGTAATACAAAAGTAAAGTAATGCTAATTTAGTTTCTCTTATTGTTATAAGAAGAATAATCATGAATTTACTTCATAATTTTCCCTCTTTCCAAAGATTTAAATAGATCTCTTGTATACTTTTGTAGGGGCAGCTTGTTTTATGAGGGGGAAATAATTTCAAGTCTTACTATTCATTACATCAGATTTTACACTGGGCATCTTACATATTATACATAGTAGTATTTTCAATTGAAGAAAATTAATAATATCCTTCATTAACCCGAAAACTGTAAATCAAAGAAGGCCTTATATGAATAACAATACTTTCAGTATCCTAAGTTGTATCCCGGTCATCAATTCAAAACAAATTTTTGACTACTATTTCACCGCACATATATTACTCATTCAGTGATGATAAGACTTCTTGAAAACTGGGTTTTCGAAGTGATATGGGTTCAGAGATATGATTTCTGGTGTGAAATTTTTTTTCTGAAGTTTAATGAATATGGTCTAAGTTGTATGAATCGCCAAGCTTAGTGAGTGACCAATACAAAAATGGCAGAACATTGGTTTGTAATGTGAAGGAAGGTTTTCAAACTTTTAGATAATGCTACTCTGTGAGATTTTGCTGGACTAATATATATATATACATATAGGCACCCTAGGAAATGCAAAGCCAATTTTCTAGCAAAGAAGAGTCTGTAGAGGAAAGCTTCTTGAAATATCTTATAGGTTTCTTAAAAAAGTGCATCAGAGATAGTAGCCTACAGGCTGGGAGAGAACATGGGTGTTAATCAATCATTTACCGCTGCTATCACCTCTTCATTTGACCCAAAACGTTTTCCAGCCACAAATTTCTTAAGATCTGGGAATAGATGAAAGTCAGAAGGAGCCAAATTCGCCGAAGAGGGAGGATGTTCCAACAATTCATACTTCAAATCCCTCAATTTTCGATTGCCAAAGCGCCTTTGTGGGCGGGTGCATTGGCCTGGTGAAAGAGGATTTTTTCTTTTGCCTTTTCTAATTTTTTCACCTAGCTGGTCAAGAAGATGTGCGTAATATCCCCATTAATTGTTTGACCCTTTGGCAGATAGCCAATTAAAAGAATTCCTTTGGAATTCCAACCGATGCAATTGTCTTTGCTTTCTTCGGTACAGAGCCACCGGCTTCTAACCATTCTCGCACTGCTGTTTTGACTCAGGTGTAAAATGGTGAACCCACATTTCATCCATCGTAACAAATCGTTTGGATTCTTCTTAAAACGACACAAACATTGCTGAGAAACTCAATTCCTAATTTGTTTGTGATCAACATTTAACAAATGCAGCACCCATCTTGCACAACGCTTTATAATACTGAGTTCTTCGAGTAAAATGTGCCGTACCCTTTCTTCTGAGATGCTTACAGCCTAGCTATGTCATACACCTTCAATCGTAGATCATCTAGAACTATATTCTGTATCTTCTCGATATTTTCTTTGGTAGTTGCAGTTCATGGCCGTCCATCACGCGGATCATCTTCCATCAAAGTAGGCCGCGTTTAAATTCATCTGCCCTTTTTCTTTTTTACTCTCTCTTACTCCTAGTAAGTATTGTAATCGTGTCAATTTTTCGATATCGAGTTTTCAACCGGGAATATCTGTTTTGAGGTCTCCTGAGTCAAAAAAGTGGTTTTTAGCAAATAGTCTGTGTGTGTGTGTGTGTATGTGAACAGCATAGCTCAAAAACGAAAAACTGCAGAAAGTCGAAACTTGATATTCCGTTTAGGTATCACCATGGCATCTGACAGTAAGTAAGTTATCTGGTCAAAATTTTTCAATCGGAAGTACCACTTTACAAGTTGTTTTTTTACTTTTTTGCATTTTTCTCAAAAATGGCTCCGACGATTTTCTTCAAACTTGTCATATCAACTACACATACAACGTGCTACAACTTTTATTTGAAACATTTCTCTGGGAAAATTCGTTTAAGGGCAGTATGGGGGAAGGGTGGGGTTAGGTTTCATCTAAAATGCAGTTCAGTTTATTATGCAATTCTGTTGTCTTAATAATGTTAATTAGAATTGAATATGTCATTGAAATTCCGAGTTTGAAAAAATCGGGTGACCGGAATTGCGTTTACTTTACCACTTTACTAAATGATTTTTTTCACTTTAGGATGATTTGATGAACATTTCTCTGAGAAAATTCATTTAAGGGCACTTTTAGGGGAGGGATTGGTGTTATGTTTTTCACTAGAGTGCTATCATAGTTGATTATACAATTCTACCAACCAAAGAAAATTAATTTGAAATAAATAGATGGCCAAAATTCCGAGTTTCAAGGAAATTAGTAAACCAAAAGTGCGCTTTTACTGAACAGTTTTTTTCAGTTTTCGACGAATTTCATTAAATTTTGTTACACAAATTATCAAATTTGCAAATTATAATTTTGAGAACTGGAGTAAGAGAATGTTGTGTGAGTGTTTCACAGCAGATTTATTTTATTTTTTTTACTGTAGGAAAAGAAAGTGCAGACTTCTTGTACACTTTCACTAACTTTGGATGAATTTTTGTTGGTGATAAATCATCCAAAATAAACAATTTTATGAAGGAACGGTATTCAAATTTATTCATTTCGTTAAAAACACACAACACGCTTACTTTAAACAGCCATATAGAAAACAAACTGTCTGATCAAATTCACATTATTTGGTATTTACTTTTGCAACAAGTGTGCCAACATAAGAAAACAGTAACTTCATTTGTTGCAGTTCCATCTAAGGGTAGGCGAGAACTTGTCACTTTGCCTTAGTGTATAATACATACATCCATGTCCATTTTTTTTTTTTTTTCTTGCGAATGGTATACATATACCTAATCCTGCCATAAATCCTGATTCAAAAGTTCAATCAAGTACTACAAAAGGTTATATTGTGTAAACGTTATCTACTAAGTTGCACTTTGTTCTTTATAGTAAAGATTTAAATGCTAGTCATTATGTCATAATGTTTTACTCATTTTACTTACAAAGGATGAATGAGGTGGCGAATGAAAACCGTACTGTAATATTTCTTAAGACTGGGTGGGCAAATCAATTTCTCAGATGTTTGAACACTTCATCATCTGGAGATCAGCTGTTTGTTTATCGTGCAATTAACAGGTATTGTGAGACTCTCTTTCAGCGACCGTCTCCGTTCCGAAGTTTTCAGAGAGCTCGTAAAGAAAACGAAATTAAAGCTGTAGCACTGCGGATGAAAAGAAACCCTATTAGGAAACAAAACAAGAAAAAAAAATCATGTCTCCAAGATGTGTTTCTCACAAAGGTCTGTTTCGAGACTGATTAATAGCGACATAAATATGAATGATTATCGGGGAAGCAAATTAGACAGGACAGATCTAAAGTTCTGTTGCAGCATTACACATATGGGCTTCCCAGACAAATTTTCTTTACTGACGAAAAAATCTGCAACGTAAATGAAAAACTTAACCGCTAGAATGAAAGGATATTCGTACACATACAATAGACGCAAATGAGATGATTGAATTGAATGAGAACATCATCCGAGATCCATAATGGTCTGGATCAATGGTGATGGATTGTGAAATATATAAAACAACAGAAATCCATTTGTGAAAAGGTTCTTACAACTTGCTATAGAATTACCAGAGAATATTTTAGCATTCTTTGTAAAACTTCAAATCATACCCATTTGTGGCGTTTCAGTATGATTCAGCCCCTGGCCACAAGGCGAAGTCCATCCAAGAGTGGCTATGACTGTGTTTCTAAGTTTATTAGTGCCGCAGACTGGCTCTCAGGAAGCCACTTTAATCTCTGACTACTCCTCTTTACTCTCGGACTTTAATAAATTACAGTATGCAGTTATATAATTGAGAATGACTTGACATTCCAATCTGAACAGACAAAAGTGCAGGCGGGTTGCAAGTTTTTACTGGAAATTCTGCGTAATTCGATCGAGATTGGCCAAGTGCATTAAAGCTAGAGTTGGACATTTTGAATAATTTTTTTTTTTCTTTTTAGTTATTCTTGAGAATGTTACTGTTCGCTCCAATAAAAATTTTGCTTCATTTCAAACTGGAGAATTGTATCTCCTGTTTTGTAACAATATTTACGATGGATATATATATTACAGCGTTAAGGGAACGTAATTATGAATTTCTGTATAAATATGGTTAAGATTATTGGTAAAATTAATATTTAAAAACATTTTATTGAAATAAAAAGTTCCACCTTATTAATAATAGAAATATTAACAGAATTTAATTTGTTTTTGTTTTGTTTTTTTTTAGGTTGCGCTGGCAACACTGTTGTTCGTCTAGTTGGATATCCAGGGAACACGTGAGAACAATCTTGGACGCGAACAACTTCACGCCCCAACAGAAATTTTTAAAAAATATATCAATCGGATGATCTTTAGGAAAGTTAAGTTTCATGCAAAGCGACTTTTTGATGAATTAATAAAAAAGTAAAAAAGCATTTTTTTCAACAGTTTTATTTATTGAAATTTTATTGTATTGTATATATTTTTTAATGCTATACTATCAAAGAAATTAAAAAAATATTTTACAAATCTGAATATATTGTATTAAATTGTCTTGAGGAAAGCTATAACGTCTGCACGTTCTTGTTCCTTCTTTATGCCCGCAAAGACCATCTTGGTACCAGGAATAAACTTTCTAGGATTTTCTAGATATTCATATAAATTTTCCTCACTCCAGGTTATACCTCTGTTTTTATTTTCTGCCGTATAAGAGTAACCTGCTGCTTGACCAGTAGCGCGACCAAATATTCCAGACAGATTTGGCCCAACTTTATGTTTACCACCTTTATCGTAAGTGTGACATTGTTCACATTTTTGTATGAATATCCTTTTACCTAAACAAAGAAATACAAAATAAATTATATAGTGAAATTGGAATTGTAATCTCTGGCGAACCATAATAGCTTCCGGCTAGGTTAAGTGCTGGAGCTAAGGAAACGTAGAGGTGGATGCGGCAAAAGAGGGCGCCTCACGGATTTTCCATTGATTCTGAGGCTATCTGTGGCATTTCGTACAAAACCGCCTGTGTGGCCATTGGGGAATGTATTATATCGGAAACACACATTGTACTGGAAAAACATTGCAAGGCAGGGGACCCCCAAAGATTTTCTTAGAAGGCCACCCCGAAGACTCGCACAACCTATCTCCTTGGCAAAACAAAAGCAAGCTAAAGAAAATCATTGCCTTGGTTACAGGGGCATTGCCTTTTAAAAAAGCAACTACATAGGATGCACTCTGGCGGATATTTTTTGGCAGGGTGAAGGAGCCCCTTGCATTGCGACGTACAGGTCTATTGTGCTATGCCCCTCAATACCATAGGCTAGCTTACAGCCCCTTTCAGGTGCCATGGGCGAGACTCTCGCCTATAGCATCCCACTAGGTTAAGATCCCTAAGGAATCCTTAGATCCTGGAAGGCTCTAGGGAGGATATGTCCCCTCCTCTTCCTAGTAACTACCAGGAAGTTCATGAATCTTCTGTGAATGGCAGCATCCAGGCCGTTAGGAAATGTATTGAAATTTCTTTCATATCCCCCATAGAATCTGCACATGCTGTTACTCTCCCTCCAAGCCCAGCTTGGTTGGGTGTTCCTTGAGTCTACAATGCCCCGTGAGGAAACTCGTAAGAATGCGGAGTTTACTGAATCCGATGCATGCTTCCGACCTTCCTGGATTATAATTCCACAAGCAGATCTCTGCCTGTCTCAGTCCTGGGAAAGAGTACCAGAGTTCAGACCTCCTTCTTGAGTTCCTCTAGGAGAGACTGGTCGCTGACCCACTGGTTCAGGCCAATTTAATAGAGGATGCAGCACCTCTCCTTGCCATCTCATTCCCTTCAATGCCAACATGCCTGGCACCCAAATGAGGGTGACTTAGTTCCTTCTAAGGTGACTAAGAGAAAAATTTTGAAACCTTTTACTTCAGTCTCAAAAGTAAATTAGATGAATTTTTGTTAGAATTAAATGTCAAAACTAGGGTAGAATGTCAAGAAATTTCTGATCTTTTTATGTGTCATAGAGTGCTAAAAGTACCCCCAATTTCATTACCTAGCTGCAGTGGAAATTTCGAAGAGTGGGTTGATTTTTATAACACGTTCAAGTCATTAATAAATGATAATAGACAAGTATCTAATATAGAAAACATCATCATCTTAAATCAGTTTTAAAGAGTCAAGCCGCTGTATAGTTCGTTGCCATTTTCCGATAATTTATAATTACATGACAGTCATTATCACAACAATAGATTGATGTACACTTGAGATCATTAACTGGGTTTACAAAAATTAAGGGACAGACAGCAAGTATCTTGCAGAATTTTCATAAGGTAATTGATAAACAAATTAAAAGCACTAGTAAATTATTGGGATGTTTTATTGTTACAATTTTGACTTCTAAATTAGATAACTTAACTTTAAAGGAATGGCAAGAAGAAATTAGTGATCAGGAAGGATTACCAATCTAGATGGATAGATTTAAAATCTTCTTAAGAAATAAAGGCAAGACATTAGAATCTTATCAATTGCTACAATTTGATATGTATGGAATGATGCAACGGTCTTCAGCTTCGGCACTATCCTTGAGGGAACTAAAAGAAAAATATAAAAAGAGCCCCTGAAGAAGGATACAATATTTGCTGAAACGTCGGGTTTTAAATAAAAAACACTTTAAACTTATTTGGTGTTTTTTTTGGAATCTTCAAAAATAAGCCAATTGATACACCTGATCATTTCTAACGGCCAACAATTGCTACAATTTGATATATATTTAAAACCCTTAAGTTCTAGTGTCAGAAAGGATTATTATATATCATGCATTTCTTACTTGCTTTGAAAGGTTGTTCATTTAGGCCCTTCTCAAATTTCATTACAAACAGCAAATATTTTATTGAAGGAAATAATAGAAGGTTTAATGTTGTGTTGTGCTGGTTAGTGGTTCAATGTATTCAGGCTTAGAACCCAGGAATTTGGATTTGAACTATTCACTGACAATTAATATCCTTTCTACAGATTTTTCTTATAGAAAAATTGTAACATTTCAAGTACTTTCCGACATTAATCTTTTGCCGCAATATGTTTTTAGTTTACAAAATTTGGACATCCCTTCTGAAATTCATGAAAATTTACCAGATCCTAAATTTGACGTAGCAAGGAGAATTGAAGCTATATTAGGAGCCGAAATCTTTGCAACTTGGTGCCGGGTCTGGGATCGGAAATCTCTTTCGCGTCAGCCCTAGTTTTTTAAGAGAGAGGGCTGATATAATTTGTCTTGGAGGGGCACAATGGGCCGAACTTTTGTCTAGGGAGGCTGCTAGACTCTAGATTAAATTAGATTAGTGAAATTGGGTCATTAGACCTACTCGGTCCCATACCCCAACCCACATCATTCTTCAATCCTCGAAGTTGAAGAAAAAAAACATTAAATTTTTTTAAAATCTCTGCCTAAACAACATTTATAAAAAAACTTAAGTTTCCGGGTTGAAACACTCGTGATACGATCCTAAAAAAGCTCATTGCAATATGGGCGAAATCTCGGTTTATAGCAAACCACTGACGCTGTCTCAACTATTTTTCACGGGATGGCTATGGAAGCCTATATATTTTACAGCCTATACATATAAATTTTGCTTTTGAATTCTGATAAGGGCAAATGATTTTTCATGTTAATGGCTTTATACCGCCAAACTGAATGTGTGTTCACTTCTTTCTGTGGCCTTCAATTGGTTTCCATTCCATTGCCAGAATGTCCTGATAAATGATGTGAAATCGTCGACTAGCACAATGTAATATCAGAAAACACAGTTACTAACCCTGATTTTGTACCATGCTAATCGATGATCATACACTGGTAGAGAAATATAAATTGCAGCATCTTGTCACATACAATATAATCGAAACATACAATCGAAACAAAAAAAATACTTTTTTGCAATGTTTGCTTCAAGCAAACTATAAAGAAACATATATTGTTAAATTTATCTGATTTAATTAATGGTAGATATAATATTTATACAGTAAAGCTCTAAAAAAGATTTCAACCTAGTTTTACTTAGCAACAAATTATTTTGCGATAATGATCGATGTCAGGTGACATTAAATTCCATTCAAAACTTTAACAACCACAATCTTTTTATTGAAGGTACAAGAAGAAATCATTGTAATATAAACGGCATAAACTTGTTACCTAATATATCTGGAGATAAGCTGGGTATATAGCGCGTTCATTAAGCTTACATAAGTGGGGCCGGCGAGGTCAGTGGAGACGGGGTGGGCAAGGATGAAGAGGAGAGGATAAGGGAAGGTAACATGCTATTTATTATGGTTGTTACGACGATATTGGAGAGGGAAGGCAAACACCAATAGTGTAAGTTTACTGGATAGAAGGAAATAGAATACAATAAGAAAAGTGGAGTACGAAATTGAAAAAATCAAATTTCAATAATCTAGTGCTGTAAGAAAAGTTTCAAATTACCTGTAATTACTGATAACAAGAATATAAATTTTCGTCTTTCCCAGTTTTAATACTTAATAACCGGAGAAGGGTTTATCAAGATTCTTCGCAGGCCCCACCATGATGCGGCAGCTCCATTTCTTTCCTTTTGAAGAAACCGGGTCAAATTGCCAATGGTGGTATATTCATCTAGTTTCGTAGGTACATTCAACATCTCCAGTATACGTACATATATTTTTTTAGCCATTTCAAACACAGAAGTTCCTATATATACAATACTCTTGTGAAAATCCTGCAAGCCTTACAAGAAAAGGCTTCTTGTGTGTAGCATAATCGGTAAGGCATTGCAGTAACTTATCTTTTCTTTTTTTTCAGAAAAGTCACATTTCTTGAGCTTCATCTAATTTAAGTAGGAATAAGACATCATTTTAAAGAACATTTAATTGTCTTAATAAGTTTCCATTCAGTGAAATTTATTTAACGTGAGGATGGATACAAATCCAATTACGAAATAACTTTAAAACCTGTGGAAACGTTTGGGAAATTTATTGTAGGTAATATAAAAAAAAACTAGTAATAATTTGGTATTAGATTTTCTATATTTATTACAAAGAAATAATTCAGTTTTCTAATTGTATTATCATAATGCAATATCTATTGATAAACAATTTAATTTTTTAAAAAAATTGCTAGTTTCATCATTGCCTTCGGCTACATAGCAATTTACAAATGTTTTTAGCATAACCTTTTGGGGGAAATTACATTATTTGATATTATGCTTTCAAGCTAATTAACTGAAGTTTACTGGAAACCAGCCAATACTTTAGATACTGTGATTTACTTATATTTGAACTCTATAATTAACACAACTTTCAAGAATGGAAAGGATTCATTTGAAGATGATGTTAGAGAGAATATACTCCTATATGACTTTTCTGAGTTATAATTACATCCAAATTTTTGTTACATTTCTTCGCCCTGTGCAAATATGAAACTAATAAAGAAAGCGGAAAGAACGAAGGAATATATATATATATATATTTAAAACAATAACTAACAGTATGATATATTTTTGGACGAAATGAACAATTGTGGGCATTTATAACTTCTAATTCAAATTGTGCTTAATTAAAAATTACAATACTTCCACTTACTAGGAGTAAGAGAAAGTGAAAATAATGGATGAAACTTTTCTTATGGCATTTCTTAGTCCTGTCAATTTATCAAAAAAATATCGATAATGTTATTTGTTGTCATCTTAGCAAGGGAACAATGTTTTATAATAATAAATAAAGCAATCATTAATAATCACGAAAAGTATCCTATATATATAACAACTTGTAAATAAACAAATTGTAAATACAATCTAAATTATTTCAGAACACTGTAACAATAATAATTACAATCAAATTTAAAGCAGAGAGATCTTTTTTTTAATAAGATGCTATATAACATACCTTTTTCAGAATCTCCTGGAGGAATACCCATTTTTAACTTAGAACATCAACTTTATAAATTTATCAATACAAAATTATGATTAGCATATGAAAAATATAAAACATTTGGCAATGGAAGAACCTTCATAACCTATTTTTTTACTGCTACATGATTTTCACGAACAATTCACGTACAACTTATTATTTCAACAAAAATCAATTAATTACACGCGATACATTTTGTACAAAAGTTCAACAACCTTTAATTTTAAGAAGCTTCATTTAAAAATCAAGAAATGGATACACCTGGAGCAATTAGTTGGTATTTTGGTAAATTGACAACATCTACCCTGCTTATATTTTTCGTTGGTGCGAGTTTATTTTGGACGTTTGCTGAAAAAAAAGGTGTTTTATATGAAATAAGTAGATGGTCACAACAAACCAAGTATCTTATCATTATTACTTATTTGTATTTAGTGTGTTCTTATATATTGACTATTTTAAGTGTAGCTTATGTATTTGAAGCACCAGCTTTACTGGATATATTGGCGCAGTCTCCGAAAAGTGTGATTCTCACTTCACTGACCATTATGACGGTAATAACAGCTTTATTAGAGTACATTCCATACGACCAAAAGGATACACTATTGAAAAATGGATTATGGACTTTACATTCCGTAGTAATAGGACCTTCGTTTTCTTATTTTGGGACTTATATTTGTGTTCAATCTGCTTTACAAATATTTCCAGTTCTTGTTATAGCAACAATGGTTTCATTTACAGCGCCTAAAGATATTTACATTGAGATGAAACCGTATATTCAGACGTTGTACTCTGCAGTGACAATTAGCTCTATGCTTTGTTTTTTATTTAATCCTCCAGTAAATATAATAGGTATAACATTACTCACATGTAATTTATTTGGAGGGATGATACTTTATTTTGGAGTATTCTTAACTAACACTCAGTATATGTTAACTCAAGTTACTGAAAATAATTATGATCCAGTTTACACTGCTGCAGTTATGTATTTAAGCACGTTAAATTTGTATTTGAGGGTGGCTATGTACCATGTTGTTGAATTAACACATATCACTCAAAAAGATCAATCAGGGTATAACATTTTTAAAAATTTCAACTAAATAATTTATAATTGTTAAAGAATTTTATAATAAAACAGACATCACACACTCCCATTGTTTCTATCAATCATTTTTAAATATAGACGACACTTTCCTTTGGGAATAATAATAGGACATAACTACTGGTTATGTTTAATTAGAACAAGGGAGTTCCATTTGCTAATACAACAGGTGGATGCACCTTTAAAATAAACTCCTATTCAAAATTGGAGCACTACTTAGTTTTGTTAAATAAAAATAATATTATAATGAAAAAAAGGGTATAAAACTATTACATATAAGTGGTAAATAAAAGTATACTGGATGAGTGAAAAATCAGAAAGAATAAATTTTTATTCTCAAAACAGGACTTAATGAAAATTACAAAAAAGATATTAAAATAAAATCTCACTTCTGTTTTCTCTTTGCCTAAGAACATAATAATTGTTGATGTTAGTAACATGTGTTTCCTATTTTGCCTCTGATTACAACAGCTTCTAGCCGAGGTCTCATCCCTTTAATAAGATTTTCTAGAAAATCTTGAGGGATATTCTCCCATTCTTCCATTATGCTGCTCTTTCCATGTTGCCAAGGTTTTCCGGAGCTAGAACACTCTTCGAATATGCCGTTTTAGATGTTCCAGACATGTTCTATTGGATTTAAGTCTGGACGTTTTGTTGGCTAGTTCATGCTCTTAATCTCCACTTCGAAGAGATAATAATCCATGATTCTAGCTCTGTGCGCTCTCGCATTAAGAAAAAGCCTTCCCCAATATAAGGAGCAAAAGGCTTAACATAATCTTGGAGAATTTCTTTCTCATACGTTTCAGCATTTAAAGCCCTTCCACTAATGCTGTATGTGTCTCCAAAGAAATCCCTTCCCAGAAAAAGCGCAGACTCTCCTTGGTATATAAATCGAGGGACAATATTGCACTGGGCAAATTTTTCTCTTGGCTGCCACCATCTCCAACTCGCTCATCTGGAGACAGCAAACCAATTCTCTCCTGGTCAGAAAAATGAACTCTGCTCCAGTCTTCAATAGTCCAAACGAAGCCTGGCAGTTTGGTGCTCACTGGTGAGAAGAGGCCCGTGGGGGCTGGTCTTCTGTTAGCCATTCCACTTCTTTAGGCCTTCCTTACGGTAGAACCAAAAATTGATACATCTCTTGTCCTTTGACTTAAATTCTGAAGTTCAGTACTGGTAATTTATCTTAATCTTCAGGCTAGTAATCTCAAATAACGATCAGCTCCTTCTGGCGTCTTCTCGTATGCGACCCGTCTCCTTAAATCGTCTCAGAACTCTTCCAATAGTATTGAGGTTTACTCCCAACATTGCGCCCATGTTGCTAACTGTACTTCTCCTCGAGCAAAGAAACTGCTCTGAAGGCGTAATGCTCACTCAGATTCCAAACAGGACTCATTCCATTTTTTTTAATTTTTTATGGCGGGTCAACATCTATAGTCAAAGAAGCTCTAACTTGATATTCGTTTAGGTATTACCGCCGTATCGACACGAAGGTTTTCGGTGAAACCATCAACAGGAAATGCGACTTGACTGCATAACTTTTTTGTTTTCAGTTTTCGCAATTTTCTCAAAAACCGCTATTTTCTTTCGTAAACTTCGTATACTATCTACTCAAATTAATCTCTGTACTTTTATTTGAAACATTTTCCCAAGAAAATTGATTTTTTTGAGGTATTTTGGGGGAACAGCGTCGTTATTTCCTTATAGTGTCTCTGAAAATATTATGTTCTACCATTTATATAATATCAATAGACATTAGAATTATGAGATAAGTGGTAACATTCTAGGATGGCTGTCTGACTTCTTAAAAAACCGTACATTTCAAGTAAGGCTGGATGGTTGGTATCTTATCTGGCTCTCTTCCAGTTTTAAATGGTATGCCAAAAGGCTCCGGTATTGGTCCTCTTCTGTTTATCTTGTACTTGTCTGAACTGAAGTTCTCTTCTTAATCCCAATTCTTTGCTGATGATTGCATATTATTTAACAATCCAATAGTTAACAAGAAAATTATACTACATGATCTTCATTAGTTAGAATCCTGGAGTAAAGCATGGCGTCTAACAGTCAACATGTCTAAATCTACAGTTTTACACGAAGGTACCAACAACCCACACTTAATTTGTAATGTTGATGGTATTAGCCTCAAAAGTTGTGATTCGGTTACAGATCTAGGAATTACCATTACAAAAAAGCCCAAGTGGGATGAACATGTTGCAAGGCTTAGCAAAAAATGCAATAGCCTCTTGTATCTAGTAAAGAAATCTTTCTCTAACCTCAAACCTAACAATTTGAGGACTTTATATATATCATACATTATTATTATTATTATTATTATTATTATTATTATTATTATTCGGGTGCCTAATGGTGTAGGACCTAAGCCTATGTGGCTTTTACCCCCCCCCCTATATCTACATTAGACCTCATCTTGAATTTGCCTGTTTGGTCACCATATTTAAAAAAAGATGTCAATGCCTTGGAAAATGTACAACGCAAATTTACCAAAGTCTCTCCATCACTTCGTGAGCTTCCTTATTCAGACAGACTAAATACTTTAAATTTAAGCTCTCTGGAAGATCGAAGAAAAAGAGGAGACATAGTTGAGCTTTTTAAAATTCTACATGGACACTACAAGAGTAGTCTAGATCATCTGTTTGCCCCTACAGATATATCCCATCTACGAGGTCACATACCCAAACTATTCCTATCTCAATCCATTTTAGATCTTCGCAAACATTCATTTTCTGTGAGGACCATCTCAGCATGGAACTCACTTCCTGCACATGTCATTGAAGCACCCTCTATAAATTCCTTCAAATCTAGATATGACACATTCTTTGAAAACATAATATTTTTGTCATCATGTTTACCATTTTAGGTATTAATTTATATTATTTTTATAGTACCTATGTTTATCTTGTAAATTTTTTTTTTTTTCTTTTCCTCATGTATCTATTGGCTTTGGTTTTTATTATATATTATGTGCCTATATATTTCAAGTGCTAATTATACATATATATTTAGTGCAATTTATATTGTTACCTTAAGGACTCACTTTCCATACTCATTGTAGTTACTATATTGTATACTCTTGAGAGCATCCACCGGCACAGCCGCTAGCTGTTGTTGTTGTAATAATAATAATTATTATTAGTATTAGAAGCATTGCTCGAATACCAAATTTGAAGGAAATCAGTTAACCAGAAGTGCGACTTTACATACTTGGTTTTTCAGTCTTTTGAAATTTTCTCGAAAATATCAATAATGAGTTCCTTTAAAATTGTTATGCTAACTGCACAGTTAATAAACATATTTATTATTATTATTATTATTATTACTACCCATATAGTTAGCCCAAAGCAAAACATCAACAAACCGAGTCTACAACAAAAATCTAGACTGGAGTCTAACTCATCTAAGATTTACCACAGTCCAAACAAATCGCACAGTAATCTTAAAGGGAAGTAGCCTAAGCTCTTCCACCGATTTCCTGTTCCGAGTAAAGGTTCTGAACCTAATTTCCTCGCAATTCAACCTTATGTCATAAGATGGATGGGCATTTCCTCCTCTGCCCCACAGACTTAACAAAAAGATTCTGGCATGAGCCCCATTACGCAGAGTTGTCTCGTTAAACCATAATGCCCAGTAAAGGATCAAACCAGATGCCTGAGAGAGGTAGATCCGAGGGGATACAAATACCTTTTAAGTTAGTGTTACACATCCTCTCATAAAAAAAAAACAACAAAGAATAGCATAAACCTCATCGTGGAAAACAATGTCCATTAACCAAGAGATACTGTCAAGTGATCTCCTGCCTCGAAATAGACCGCAGCTTCAGACCTACCATCCATTCTGGAAACGTCCGTGTAACAACGGAGATAATTACCATAAACGTATCACGTTTATTTGAAACACTTGTACAAAAAAAAATTATTTTGGATAGTTATACGGAATTCGTAGCGTTAATTTCAAATGTTGTAGTTAGTGTTTTTGTTGCGGCCTACTGTACAATATAATCACTTCACCAAGTGCCAAAGTTAGTGGGTAGTAATTTATCTCTAACCGCCTCTGTATTCAGATTAAAACAAGTACCTAAAATTTGAGCTTAAAGAAGATTTGTTATTTTATATATATTTGTACTAACAGGAGTAATAGAAAGTAGTGTGAGAATTTCACACCAGGGTTTTTTTTATTGACCCTGGATCAATCTTTTTAACTGTTTGGATCCATAATTGAGACCAATTGATGCTCAACAAATTGAATAATTCATGCTAGAACAAATTTATTACTTTTTTACTTTTTTAAACTCATTTTTAATATTTTGAGCCATAATTACATCATTCGATCGTTATTTCTGCCAATTTTTTACCTATTTTGAACTAATTTTCAGTCAAATGAAAATCACAATTTGAACTAATTTAACCCTCACATAACAAATTGATCACCTTTTTTTTAGCTATTTTGAACAGCAATTCGGATCAACTCATCCTCATTTAAACCAAATTACCTTTATTTTAACATTTTTAACTACAATTCGGATCAGTTAAACGTAATTTCAACCCCCTTATCAAATATCTTGAAAACGGTGCATCATAACTAAATTTGACTTTCTCTCGACATCCCGAGCGGTGGGGTTTACCTCCTACTAAAGAGCCCCTTAAAATGGTGTATAACAAGGAAGGGTGAAGACCATATTTAAAAACCAGTTTTATACCATTTTAAAAACACCATTTATGGAACCTTGGTAACAGTTCTTGGCTGTTGTGTAAAAAATAAATAAATAAATCTCAGGAGCCTCTACAGATCCTGTCTAGCGCAGAGTTGTCTTTAACGAGAGAACATTGTCCGGAGGCCGGCAGTGCACCGAGAAGGCTCCGACCGGCAATGATCATAGATATTGGCGCGCCATAAATTAAAATAAATAAATTTTAATTGTAAATTTAAATTTTAATGTAAATGTGAACACTCACTAGCACGTTTAGGCATACCTAAGTTGGCTGTAGGTCAATTCGGTCGGACTCTAGTTCGTTTGGGCATGATCTGAACTCGTAGTGAAAGACTCTTACCTCTTTGGTAAATAATCAAATAAATACTATATTATTGTGTTTTAGATGTTTAAAATATATATATTATATTTATATTTTATTATATTTATATTATTTATATGTACGAGGTGTGTAAATTAAGTAATGAGACTGATTTTCTAGTGTTCGATCTGGCAACACTGGAGACGCGTGGTAGGGCAAGTAAACAGCTGATACACGTCCAGTGCAAATTTGAAAATGCTAGAGTTGTTGCACTGTCCGTAGTGACTTTTTTTTGAGCAAGGTTTTTTCAGTGCGTTTTAAAAATGAGTGATATCAATTACGAGCAACGTTGTGCTATCAGGTTTTGCTTCAGACTTGGGCACAGTGCAACGGAAACGTTTGAAAAACTGTGCCAGGCCTATGGAGACAATGTTTTGTCGAGAGCACAGGTTTTTAGGTGGTTTAAGTCGTTTGCAGAAGGAAGGGAATCAATTGAAGACGAGCCTCGCAGCGGAAGGCTTCATCTTCAAGAACCGACGAAAATGTTGGCAGAATCCGCGATCTCGTGCGTTCAGATCGTCGTTTGACAGTCCGAATGATCGGCGAAGAGTTTAATTTGACTCACACAACCGTTCATCAAATTTTGACTAATGAATTGGGGATGAGAAAAATTTGTGCAAAAATTGTTCCGAAAAATCTTTCACAAGAGCAAAAAGACATCAGAAAGGAAAGGAGCCTTGATTTTTTGGGAGCAATTGAAAACGATCCCAATTTTTTGGAACGTGTTATTACAGGAGACGAGTCTTGGGTGTTTGAGTATGACCCAGAAACTAAGCGTCAGAGCATGCAGTGGCACACTTCAACCTCTCCAGGCCAAAAAAAGCAAGAATGAGCAAGTCAAAAATCAAATGCATGCTGATTTGCTTTTTTGATAGCCAAGGAATCGTTCACAAAGAATTTGTGCCTCAATGCCAAATGGTAAACCAACATTTTTACCGAGAAGTTCTTGAGAGACTTCGAAAAGAGTCATGCGTGTGAGACCAAACATCAAAAACAAGTGGGTGTTGCATCAGGACAATGCTCCGTGTCACACCGCGATTTCTTTTAATGAGTATTTGGCCATTAATAACATTCCTGTGGCTCCTCAGCCTCACCCGACTTGGGTACATGTGACTTTTTTTTGTTCCCCAAATTGAAAAATCACCTCAAGGGACGTCATTTTGGAACATTGGAGAAAATTCAAACAGCCGTAACCGACCAACTGAAGTCTATTCCAGTATCCGAGTTCCAGCATTGCTATGACGAATGGAAGAATCGTCTTCAACGTTGTGTGGCTTCCCAAGGTAGTTACTTTGAAGGGGACAATGTTGAATTGTAATTTTATTTGAATAAAAAAAAGATAAAAAATCAGTCTCATTACTTAATTTACACACCTCGCATATACATATGTATTTATATTTTATTATATTTATATTATTTATATATATATACATATATATTTAATATGTGAATGTCCCACTTTCTTCACTATTCAAATAAATACTGTTAGTTAACTTTATTTATTTATAACTATTTATTTATTTATTTCCGCTTACTTATACAGTAAGCAATTTAATTTTAGTAAAGCAAAATACTTCGATGGGAGTGGTTGACTCATCTGAGGAGTTGATGTATAGTTCAACGATAAGAACCATTAGAATGAAATGTTAGTAATTTGTGTTAAATTCAATATAAATAAATAAATGAAATAATACAATATTAAATAAACA
This sequence comes from Triatoma infestans, assembly GCA_011037195.1. NCBI lineage: Eukaryota > Metazoa > Arthropoda > Insecta > Hemiptera > Reduviidae > Triatoma > Triatoma infestans. The sequence goes on along the minus strand of JAAEAF010001412.1, from coordinate 78,469 downwards.
ATGAATAATAAATAAATAATTGAGGAACTAAAAAAGAGAATTAATAAAAAATATCTCACAAGAAATATTATTTTTGTGTATAAATATCCATAAATATTATTAATTTGTAAAACTAAAAAATTTAAAAATATGTCACAAAAGGTACTCACTTATAGATTAGTTATTTATCGGTTTATTTTTAGTTTTTTATAAAATAACTTTAAAGTGATTACAATATACTAATGTATGTAAATAGCCTAATCAGTTCGTAACACGTGACATAATTTACACTGTTTCAAGCATTAGGATTTCACTCGAAATGTAGACACAAATTTTAAGCAATTTGTTTACATTTGCTGTCAGCTGATTGGCTAGAACTTTATTTAATGCAAATAAATATACCGGGTGTTTCAGAAATGAATGGCACTATTTTAGATATGTGTTCTGTAGTAAAAATAGACATAAAAGTTCATATGTTTTAAGTCAATTTGTTACAGGGATATTGGGGCATAAAGCTATTTATTTAACAACACAATAATTCAGAGTAATTGTTTAAAGTGGCTACCGTTTTGTTGAATGCAGCATTCAGCACGACGAATCCATGCCTCTTCGGCAATTCTTATAGCAACAGGACGGTGCTTGATAGTACCTGCGGCTTCCACGATCCGATTCCTTAGCTTTTTTTGCGTGCCAATAGATGCAGAATAAACCATAGACTTCATCCAGCTCCACATAAAATAATCTAATGGCCTTAAATCGGGAGATCGTGGTGGTCATTTAACAGAACCGTTTCGACCAACCCATCGGTTACCCCATCCCCTCCCATCAGTTGCGTTTAAATAATCAGTCACAATATGAGAATAGTGAGCTGGAGCACCATCATGCATAAACTAAAGCCTCTAACTATTGGTAAGCGGAATATCTTCTAGAAGCTCATAAAGATTATTTTGCAAAAAATGCAAGAATGGTATTCCTGTAAGCCTAGGTGGCAAAAAGAGGGGGCCGATTATATTGTCGCCCAGAAGACCACACCAGATATTTCATGAAAAGGTATGTTGGTAATAACTGCAGGAGATCACGAGGAGCGGTCAATAAAATACTTTTTTAAAACTTATCCGACGTTTCGACAAATTTTTGCCTTCTTCAAGGATAAAAATAAAAAAACGTTAAATGGGGTTACACATAATTTTCATTAAAGACTAAACACAAAAAAAAATATACTAAGCAATACTTGATATGACAGAAAGAGTAGCTTACGTGATGAACTACATCATCAGAAGTGTCATCATTTCTGTCATATCAAGTTTTGTTTAGTATATTTTTTTTTGTGTTTAGTGTTTAATGATAATATTATGCACTTTATTTTGGAATGCCCTTATTATAAATTTCTCAAGAAATGTTTCAAGCAATTGGACCTGCCATTTCAAGAGATTTTGAAGCTGCTTTCAAAAATATATCAAATACCAACAAATGAAATTAGCTCGTAAATTTTATTGACAAGATTTAGATAAAAGTTCTTGAACTGTATGTTGGTAGTTACATATAAATGCTTATAAAAATAATGATTATATAGAATGAATTACTATTTCAATCTATCCTTCAATAGTCTTTAATTTCTCATTTTAACATTGTATTTAAGTTATTACATACGATAAAACTAAAATTCGCAGACCTCTATAGCTTCCAGCTGAAAAACAAATGTAAAAAATCTGAACCCTCTCATGAAAAAGAAAGGAGGGAAAATATCATATCAAGCATTATTCCAGAAAAATATCTTGGCAAATAATATGCCAAGAATTATCTTAATAGCTTGCGAAAGAAATATAATGTAGAGAAAAGATAAATAAATATTTGAATTTAATTAATATATATTCATATAATTAATATATTCATTTATTTCTAGTTTAAAAATGAAGTGAACGCTTCTTTTTTTTAATATAATGTCCATCTTCGTGATTTTTTTCAGTTTTTGTGATTTTCTCCATAAAAACACCGACGAATTTTATTAAATTTGGTATACTAACTAAAAGTTTGTCGATTACAATTCTGGAAACTTGAGTGAGTGTTCCATACCAAATTTTTTTTGTTTTCTAATTAATAAAGTAATTAAAATTAGTATATTTGTAGTTATAAAAATGGCCACCAGATAACAACACCTACTGAGAAATCAATTTTATTTATGGTTATATAGTTTGTCACTAGGTGTCGCTACTTCCAAAGATTTTTTTGTGAGTGTATTGAAACTAGTGAAAATTTTTTTACATCATAGGATGGCGCTGTGATCGGGTGGCAAATTATGGAACTACAATTCTGTATATCTAGAAGCTTATGCTCTCTAGCGGCAATTATTTGAACTACTACAAATTATAGATTAAGTAAGTGCTGATACCTGGCGGTGAATTCAGAAACGTTAGTTTTATTCGTTTTTAACTATTTTTCTTTTTTTATTTCAACTAAAATGTAAAATTTGAATTTTTTTTGTTTTATAAGAATACAGTACTAATTTTTTAGTATAAACTTCATCTACAACAATTACATTCTTAAAGCAGTTAGAAAAAAGAAAAATTTTACATTTGTTCCTTAGCTCTATCTTTTTTTGTCTTTTATTAATTATTCAATTATTTGTTAAAGGGGGCTAATTGTGACAGTAAAATTAATTAAGTTATTTTCTCTCATATTAAGTTACATGTATTCATTATATATACCGATTTAAAATATTCTTCCAAATAATTGTGAAGGGTGTTGTATCCCGAGACTTAAAGTGTCCTGCAAATTGCCGTCACAAGCATTGCTACTGGATTGATAGAGAGCTTGCTATCACACAATGCAATGTTATTTAGTTAAAATATCTATTGCTTTGGGCTTTTGCCATTTTTTTTCCCTAATATATAACTGTTTAGTTTGCTTACACTTTTGTAATCCTTATTAATTGTAAATAGCTAGGAGGTTATAGTACAAACTGAAACTCCATGTACAACTTTAATATATGTATATATAATATTTTGAAATAAATTATTATTATTATTATTATTATTAGGTAAATAGTATAATCCTCACCTCCTTTACTTATCTGTAATACATGTCCACTAACCGCTTATTTGCACATGAATTATACAATAAAGGAATGAAGGGTGATTGTTTTATACCAGATTTCTTTTTCCTAAATCGCGACAGTAGATTAAATAAATTTAGGGATGTCAAATCTAGACTGAGGGAAAATGCAGACTTTGTCAACAGAGCATCATTTTGGTTAGGAACATAATTTTTTTCTTGTACAACCTTTATTTGAATCTTATTTTTCGCATTATTTGTTTGTGTCATAAGTTTTATTTTCGAGACTTCATTAGTCATCAGTTATTTTAGTGATACTTTAGAGAAAAGCATATTGCTAATCAGTTATTTTAGTGATACTTTAGAGAAAAGCATATTGCTATTGTTCTTTCAGAAAAATGTGGCAAATAAAAGTGATAAGAATTTATATGTATAGGTAGTATTCAACGTTTAAAGAAAATCGTTGCAGCCAATTTCGAGAAAATCACGAAAAAGTGAAGAAAAAACACCATTCAGTAAATTCACACTATCGGATGGATTTTGCCGTTTGTGCAATCCAAAAACTAAATTCTGGCCAATTGAATTAATTAACTGGCTTTGTTCTTAATTTGTTTGCAAAGTTAAGCCTTTGCACTTCTATGGCTTGTTGCAGCGCTGGCTCTAGCGGTTACGTCGCCCCAGACAAAAAGACAAATCGCCGCCCCTTCATATATATACACTACCGATCAGAAGTTTGGAATCAGTAAAAAAATTTACTAAAATTCTTTAAAGAAAAATATAGTTACATTGTAATAAGAATTTTCCATTAACGTGATTTATGCATAATACCTCCCCCATTTAAATGGCACCTTTAAAATAAATATTTTATTAACATAATATACCTCGAAGGATACCTTTATAGGCCCGGAGCCCTTCCGCGGTTGCCCAGGAGCCTCAATCAAGTTTCTATCAAGGAATGGATAGAAGACCAGCATCTGCGATGGTGGGAAAGAACCCCAGGGCAGAGGCAGGCTAAATTCTTTGTTAAGACATTTACCTACATTCACCAGGGATCTACTGAGCCATAGCCGAAGAGATATAAGGATAATAGTGGGTCTACTAACAGGGCATTGCAGGCGGCTGAATAGGCACATACACCATTTACTACTAGCAGACAACGCGTTCTGCCGTTTCTGCAGGGCCGAGGAGGAAACCCCGGCACACTTCCTTTGTGTGTGTGTCGCCCTGGCGAGGACAGGTTTCTTCAACTGGGGACTAGCAATCCCGAAGCCAAGAGCTTCATGACGGAGCCCCTTTCAGCTTTGCTAGGCCTGATTAAGAGGGCGAAGCTGAGGGATGTCATACCCAGGGGATCCACAATAGACCTCTCAATGAAAGTCGCAGTGGAATGAGACGTGGCCCTCCCCCATCCAGTCAAACATAATATACACTTTGCTCTTTGAGAAACAATTTACCTCTTGGATTTGTTAGTAATTCACAGAGAATAATTTCTTCCAAATTATTGATTCTGTTTATAGATTAGGACTTTGTATTATTTGTCAACAAATCATTATTTACTTTACTTTTTATTCTATTTTATTTAATTGGCATTAGTTCACTTCTTGAGCTTCACGGTTTACGAGTATATCTTTTTGCGTCTACGAGTATCTATCTTCACGGTACATCTTATTGCAACGTTGATTTCTTCCTCTTTTGAATTAATATAAAATGGGCAAAGTTAAAGAACTGAGTGTTGCTACCAGAAGTGCCATTTGAACTTTACATAAAATAGGGAAAAAACGAAAAATAACGGCTGAACTTAAAATTTCAAAAAATGGTCTTCACCATGCTATCAAACGGTTTAAAAAATATGGTGATCATGAAGATTTACACTGCTCCGGGAGACCAAAATCAACAACTACAGGTGAGGATAAGTTCATTATTTTATGAAGTAAAAGAAACAGACGACTCACAGCTCCAAAAATCAGAGAGGAAGTTATTAAAACAAGTTCGAGGCCAATTTCTGTCTCAACTGTTCAAAGGCAACTTCGTCAAGCGAACTTAATACGAAGAGTTGCAACGCTGAAACCATTATTAAAGGGTGCAAACAAGAAGAAACGTTCAGAGTGGGCTTGAAATACAAAGATTTCACAGTGAAAGGTTGGAGGAACCCTTCAGCTCAGAAAAACTACATCCACAATGCACAATACCCACGGTTATGCACAGAGAGGGCTCGGTCATGGTTTGGGGATGTTTTTTAGGCTATGGAATAGGTGATCTCGTCCGTATTGACGGGATAATGAAAAAAGAAAATTATAAAGGCATATTAGAAAATCACGTCTTACCCTGCGGTCAGCGATTGATTGGGGAAAAAAATCACTATGCAACAGGACAGTGACCCTACATACTTCCAAATTATGTAGACAATACCTTGAGGGAAAAGAAGATGAAAAATATGTGTCAATATGGTCTGGCCCTCGCGAACCCCGGTTTTGAACCCAATTGAATTTTTGTGGGATGAGCTAGATGGAGAAGTTCGTATCAAGTGCCTTAATTCTCCAAATGCTCTGTGGCAGATACTGTACAGTGGTGGAGTAATATTGAATTCGAAACAATCAATAAATTGATTGAGAATGCCTAGAATTATAAGAGAAGTAATTAAGCGGAAGGTGGTCACTTTGATGAAAAAGCCGTTTAGTCGAAATTTATTTTTGGGAAAGATTTACACTTTGTTATGAATTTGTTATGGCTTATATTATTGTATATAGATTAGAAATAATATTTATGAATTACTGACATTTTATTTCATTCATAACAAATCATTAAATTAACAAAAATAAATTTAATACATTTTTATTTTAGGTGGTGCCAAACTTTTTACCAGTAGTGTATACATTTTTTTAAGCAGGTCTATACATGTTCAAACAAAAGCTCTAGCAGCACTCTGTTTGCGTGGTAAGCTATTCTGTTCAGAGTATATGCTTCTTCAAACAAGTTCAAGCATCGTCTTTACAATTCTGCGATAATTTTTCAATAATAAATATTTTCAGCTTTTTTTAGCGAACGAAAAAATCGATTAATGAAATCGTTATAGTATTTAACGCAAAAATATTTTACACACACATCCAAAATGGCGGACCGGAAAAATGTCCGGGTTGCCCGCCACTAGAGCGGGCTCTGTGGTGAGATGGGTTGAAAAACGTATTCTACGCATGTCACAACTGTCATATGACACATACCGTTTGAACTTTTTTTTTTACGCGCGCATATAATCGTAAACATTGTTTATATGATTTAGACTTTAAATATGACCAAAAACCTGTTAAAATCAACATATCAGTGTTTTGGTAAAATTAAATCAATACACTAAATTTTCACATATTTAATTTAACCAAATAAATCATGACAAAAAAATGGAAACATAATGGCAAAACAATTGTAATTTGGTGGCAAAGGCATTATTTTGTATTATCACATATCAAAATATTTGCAAAATGCTTGAAAAATACTTTTATTATAATTAAAGCCATAAATGCAAAAGTGCAAATTCAGAACTAATGTTCCCTGACTAGTCGGTCTTAGCTGCAAGAGCGCAAACTGTAAATGCGATATTGTCTGGGTCATTCTTCATTATTTCCATCATAACCTTCCCAGCATCCTAAAACAAAAAAAGAAGATAATTTTTCGTAATGCAGCCTTTATTATATATATATTACCAAGCTTTAACTATTGCAAAAAAATATAAATTTAAGTAATAGAGACTAAATTACTTTTGAAATACTCATTCACATTAGCTTCTCATAGGCAAATCTATATTCCAGGTGTAAAAATGCATTTCTATATATTTCGTTTACAGTTTTTTTATTTTATTTAAAAAAAGAATGAAAGTTTGGATAATACAATTATGAAAACTTTTCGTATGTTCGCTGGAGAATCACAAGTGATCGTGTTTCTACAAAGATATTACGTTTTAAATGAAAAAACATAGGCATGTAGACATTTTTTGCATATTCAATTATCGCAAGCTTAGGTTTAGACGTCGGTGACAAATAATTATTGAGATTAACTTAAAGATTCCTACCATTCTTTGTAGATTGGGGCAATTGCTACAAGCTACACAGCTATTATGGTTGAAAAAAAAATGGCTTGGGTGGGTATACCAAGGGTGATGGGAGAAACAGAAGAGAATAAAATCAGGAAGTACAAAAGGATCGCATTAACAACCTTGTTAGGTTACACTTAAACAGTTACTGAAATGTTTTCAGAAATTTCATTTACTGTTAATTCATTTCAATATATAACATATTTTAGCAAATTATTGAATAATTAATTTTTTATTGTATGAAGGTGGCAGAACTGGTTATAATCTCAAGTGATAAGGTCGACCAAATATCTTGAACCTCGAAATAAGTGCGTTAGAAGCGGTACTCAGTGGGAAAAAAAATTATTTGAGATAAGGTTGTTTGTTACTCACTATTCTGACGCCCGCCTAATACGAGTTTAATAAACCGCCTGCTTGGTTTAATTTTTTTTTTTTTATAAAACAAAAAATCTGTTTAAAGCAAGAAATGTTTTTTGTGAACATGGCATTTTTTCTAGTATTCAATGTATATATATAACTCTCCCACTATCCTATAGTATTTTGATCGTCTATGTATTCGACGACTTTACTATATTTTCGACATAAGCAGGCTGTAGTTCCCTTAGTTACCAATGTTTAAGAACTCTAGCGATGTTTTGACCGGACTCTAGTAAAAAATGGTTTTTATTAAATTTTTGGAATTTCAACTTACTTACATTGATTTTAGTGGACTGTTCAATTACTCTTTAGTAGGAAAACGTAATATTTTTCAAACCTATGTGCTATGCGCATCAACCGTAAAAGAAGCCCAGAATACTTTACTAAAAATAAAGACCAACAGATTCTCCAAAACCCAGGTAATGCCATCATAAAACAAACCTTACCCTATTAGTAAACTAGAAAAACATAAATGCAAAGTAGAGGCATCACCATCAAAACCGAAAAGAAACATCTATAATGTCCATCGCATGACTAAACTAAAATTTCATTAAAAAAAAAAGTAATTTATGAATATGCAAAATTACTTACTGCAACGAAAGATTCACTAGTAGTTGGTCCATGATTGATGGGAAATGCCTTTCGTCCATCTATCAAATCAAAGAAGAATAAAAAATATTAATTTCAAAATGTTCGATTGTTTTTTTTTTTTTACTTTCCCCTACAAAAAAAATGGCGGCAATGGTAACAAATTCTCAAAATTTAGTTTCACCAGATATACCACAAAACGTCTTTTAAGTAGCACAGGATTAGACTCTATAGCAGTCCCACCTCTGCATATCTAACATCTAAATAATTAGTGATAATGATAACCAATCGAAAACAAAATAAAAATTTTAATTATGAAAAAAATAAATAAAGATTGACCAACCTAAGTTCCGTTTGTGGCATAGTGCTATTATATCATAATAATTTATTATATTATTCTTTCAGGCTTCTGTGGCCGTTGTCATCTAGAAAACACTTAGGTAGGTCTACGGGTTGAGACCGCGTCCGTAGACTATTGTAAATTTATGTTTCACCTATATTACAACTATACTGAGTGGTAACAGAGATGGCTGTTGGGTACGCACTCTATATCTTGCCAGGTTTTGTTTCGCTTTAGACGAGACACTACTCTGAAGAAGCCTACTGTAATATGAATGAAACGTCGGTTTATCCAACTACTGACGTATTCTCAACCTGAAGACCTAAGTGTTTTAGACAGTAATGTCTGAGGAAGCTTGAATGATTAGATAACTTCCTGGTCGGATTCCATTGGGACACCCAAACGAAATGTCAAATTTGAACTTTCTGCGATTTTTCATTTTTGAGCTATGTTGGTGACATATACAGCGACGTAGAGCAATGGCGAGGTGGGAGGGTTAGCTTCCCTCTCCCTTCTGTAGATGGCTGTTGGTATTATACTTACTTACTTAATCTTCTCTTGTCTACCGCATTACGGTGTTTTACTCGCCAGGTAAGCTTTCCATAAGATCTTCTTGTTTCTGACCTCTTCTTTGACCTCATTCTACCACCATGACGTTCTTTTCCTAGCCTTTCCTACTCTACTTGTACCACAAATATTGCTTGCTGATGTCAGAATAATGTTTTTAAAAGCCGCCCAGCACTCTTCTATGGAATTTGATTCCCAGTTCTCTCTCGTTTCTCTGGCTATTCTCTCTACCTCTTGTTGGTATTCTGTAGCAGTAGCTTCCTCTTTTAATTTGTATGATTTTATCCTAGTTCTTACTACATTGGTATTCCGGGATTTTCCTGTGGTTAACGGTTAATGGTCACTTCCTATCTCAAAGCCCCTCTTAACCCTAATGTCTGCTATTTCTCTAATCATAGCTCTTGGTATTAACAAGTAATCGATAATGGATTTTTCATTCCTGCTTGGTTCTTCTCTGGTGATTTTGTGGATTGTTTTATGTGGCCTGAAGGTATTAGCAATGACTAGATCATTCAATAGACACAAGTTCAGTATTCTTTCTCCATTCTCATTGAGGGTCTCTTCTCCGTGCATTCCGACCACTCCTTGCCAGTCTTTAACGTTCTTACCTACTCGTCCGTTTAGGTCTCCCATAATGATAATTACTGTCTCTTTAAAATTATCTATTTCTCCCTGAACTAACTCATAAAATGCGTCCTTGTCGGTTTGCGTAGCATCCTCATTCGGGCCATAGGCTATAATAATGTTCAATTGTCTATCACCCTCCGTTAAAGTCACAGTCATTAGTCTGTTGCTAATAGGCTTCCAGGAGACTATATTCTCCTTCCATCTTTCATGCATGATACATCCTACTCCCCCTGCCGCTCTTTCTGCGACTGATACACCAGAATATAAGAACAGGTGGTCTTCTATTAGCATTTCTCCCTGGCCTTTCTTTTTTGTTTCAGTAATACCCAGTATGTCTACTTTAGCCCTTTTAATTTCTCCAACCAGTTCGTCTTCCTTTCCACTAATTCCCCTAATGTTCCATGTTCCCAATCTTATAAACCTTTTTCCACGCCTGATCAAGTTCCAATAATTCCGTCCGGTTCTATTTCTTTCTTGACTTGTAATATTAAAAGTTTAAGAGGAGCGGGTTATTAGCCCGAAGCCTCCGATCCTGATAGTAGGCTGCCACTTACGACATCAGGTTGCCGTGCGGGTCTCCTCATGTCCAAAGATGTTCCAGAACGCTACTACCTGAGCCGGCACTCTGTGTGCCCTCAGGTTGAGACCCCCTGTTGGCCGTTCAGTTCCTGCCTAGGCAGTATCCAGGGGCACCACTTGGTGTTGGTATTATGCAGGGCTTAAATTTTCTCTCCCTTGCTATGATTGGCTATAGGGTGATGAGTTCTTAGTCTTCCTTCCCACTGTCTCGTTGCTAAGTGCAACCTTGGAAAACCGAAAGATATTTTTTCCATTTTCTGTTTCTCTCCTTTCTCTGAGCAGGGGCAGCTAAGTTCTGTTTCGCCAAGTCCTCTGAAGAGAGATCGTCGACAATTCTGTACACTCAATCAAGGCACCTTGATGGAAAGGGTGGTTACATCAGAACTGACCATGAGACCGTTTCCTTCAGGCGAATCGTCTATTTTTTCGTCGAAATGGGTGAAGTCTTTTATAAAGAATCTGTAAGACCTACTTGTGTGCTCATTTCTTCTAGAATGTATTTAACCAAATTGTAAATCAGCGAATTGATAGAGCTCACTATAGGCCGTAAAGATATTCCTTCCTTGTGTATTTTGGGAGGTCCATAAAGAATATGAAAGTTCGGATCATTATTGGTACCTAGTTTTTAATTTCACTTTTGGAGGCAAATTGGATGACTTAATTAAGTCATTTATTCGTATGCTATCCTTGTCCGTTTTAACCATATTATAGTTTCCATCAGATAGAATGTCCTGAATTTTGGAGACGTAATCTTTCTTATTCATGTCATTTCTTATTCAAGTGGCATTGCCCTTGTCAGCTGGAAGCATGTAATGTCTTGAACTTGTTTCAGTTCTTTCAGGGCCTGCCCCTGAACATAATAGATTTGGACAGCTTATTAGATTTGGGCGGTTCAGCTTTTCGGAGTGTTACCTCCGGATCTTGTATTTTCTCTGCCTCAGTATCGCGCCTAGATCATCGGTTACCTTTTCAATTCCAGAGATAATTTTTTTTTTCGGCAGTTTCTTGGGTGCAACAGCTAAATCGAAACCAATATTACTAATAATAGCTCGCGAAGACATGGCACCTATGGCACTTATCCCCCACAAAAAAAAACGCTCCCAAGCGGCCTCTCTCAGCAATCTAACAGCCTGTTATAATATCTTAAAATATCTTTCCAATTCCTCTAAGCATTCCATTGAGGGTGTTGCCTTTCCAAATATGCGGAACCTTGTTTCAGTGAAAAGGGAACACTGAATTGGTAATGGTATACCGTATCCCTGGCTCCATCGTCACAATTGTGACACAGGGCTAGACGCCCTGCCTATGTTTGTAAATGACTAGACACCCAAGCGTGACCTGTCAATACATCTACCACAACCCTCAATTGTATCCTACACAGGAAAAAATGTTACTACAGATCCTTTATAAATTTTTTAGCTTGGAGGCACCCTCCAGAGCCCCTCGAATTCCTTTTCCTCCACTGTTTACCCAAACTTCCCTCTCTCTCATAAAATTGCTTAGTGACAGCTAATGCTGGCTCGGTACCCAAAATGGGTATGTGGATCCCATCTTAGTCAACTCGTCCACCCTCTCATTGCCCTCTACGCCTGCATCTCCGGGAACCCAGAAGAGCTCTATCCTGCTCCTCTGAGCGAGACCAATTGCTTCCCTAAAATCCTACTGAAATCAATTTTCGGAGATTTTTTTTGTCAAATAAAAGAGAGAAGATATGATAAGAAAACAATTGGAGCCATCTTCTGAAGAAAATAGAGAAAAACTGGACGATCCATTCGGTAAAATGGTACCTAACCTTTTGAGGGATTCTGCCCTAATAAAAACTTCTTGTTGCATCCCCTGGTGTTAAACAAAAGTGATCAAGCGTGAACCACCAGTTCTTTTCCATTTTTTAATTAAGCTGTTAAATACATGCTGAGAAAGGCAAAGATTTTTCTAAGCACCACATGTTTATGATCAGAGACTTAATTAATATATTATACTAAGTAAGATTAAATTATATTATACTATATTAAATGTAAATGGTTATTACAAACCTAATTCATAAAGGTCACCATCTTTATGGATGAAAGCAACAAAGTGATGTATTGGTGGATTATCATCAGAAGGTACCTAGACAATCAGGATTAAGATTTATTTTTTAGGATGTTGGTAATAAATATTATTAAAAAAATCATAATAATTTGAATAAGAAAAAAAAAAATGTTCACTTTGCCATAATGTCATGCACATTTTGAAAACCCAAAAGGTGAAGAAAGAAAAATTATAATGATTATCATCATCACAAAATAAAAATAAATACGAACTCTTAAATGAGTTCAAAATTAGTTTTTTCATAAACACCAGTTACAGAATTTTACTTCTAATCAAAAATCTCTAATACTGATACTGACTTAATGTCGTCAGCACTTTAACAAGAAGAAATTTATTGAAAAAGCATTTCAAACTTGTACGTTATTACTGAACTAGTGAAATAATGTAAGTGGTTCATGTTTCTCATATAACTAGTAATAATTAAAATGAAAACAAAACTGGTATTTTCTCTCTTACTTCAGTCTGTCCTTCTACCGCAAGATCTTGATGTGCAATAGCAAATGAGGAGTTATTTTCAAATGCTGCCCCTCTTTCATCAGGATCCATAGATTTTGTATCTTCTAGGAACTGTTTCAGAAAGCCATCGCCAAGTTGGATCCTAATTGCAAACAATTTTTTTTTTTTTTCAGAATTGTATTTATTTGTGTTATCATTTGTATATTTATCAAATGTAGCAATTGTTGGCCGTTAGAAATGATCAGATGTATCTCTTAGTTGGCTGATCGGCCAGGGGGTATCATAAGAAAAACACTAAAAAAAATTTTAAGTGTTTTTTATTAATGGCCCGACGTTTCGACAAACATTGTTTGTCTTCTTCAGGGGCTATCTTAGAATCGGAAAATTTGTATGCTCTATTAATTGCTACATGTTCATCATTAACAATCTTTACGCAACGCTTTTCTATAATAGACTATGTTATTCCGATATTGATGTATACAATGTATGATTTATCGCACGCCTCTGTCTAAGCGCTTTCGGTACCATTTGATTTCGGTTTCTGATGCAGGTGCATCGTTGACGAGCACTCGCCGAAAGACTTTTGATGTGACAGCGCGAAGCTATTATTTTTGTCTGTAATATACCGTGCGGCGGCCGCTCTTAAAAGCTGAGGCGGCAATCATCACAAAAATTGCACGTTTTACGTGCTGATAGTTCTGCCTTGAACTTACAATTATTGACAAAATTTGATTGTAATGTGGTAGAAGGAAAAAGCGTCAATTTGAGTATGAAGAAGCTGTCGATGAACCCTTAACAGAGGAGAATAAATTTAAAATAAACTGTTTGAATTATATTCTAGACATTACCCTTAATTCTCTGAATGAACGATTCACGCTTCTGGAAACCCATAGCAAAACTTTCAGTTTTTACATGACATTTTAAAATTCAAGGATATAGATGACAAAACGCTGGAAAATTATTGTACCAGTTTCCAGACAATACTTTCGGCCGAAAATGAATCGTATAAATGTAAATGATCTTCAAGAAGAATTGGGTGATGTACCACATTCTATGAAACCTTTGGATGTATAAATTATGTGTGCCAAATTTGTATCCAAATACTGTTGTAGCTCTCAGAATTTTATTAGCACTCCCTACTCTGTAGCTGGTGGAAAGAAGTTTTTCTAAATTAAAATTAATAAAACACTACTTAAAAAGTTCAATAAGCCAAACAAAACGTAGAAATCTGTCATTAATTTCTATTGCATCTACATTGGCTGCCACTTTAGATTACACAACCCTAATAAACGAATTTGCTAAAGTTTAAGTTAGGAGGGTAAAACTGGTAGAGATTGTTGTCTTGATAGTTGATATCATTATTTTAAAGTAGTTTATATTTTCAAAAAAAAAAGTATTCGTATTTTTTTTTTAATCACAATCGAGGGTTATTATAAAGAAAAAACATTTGCGGGGCGGTATTTAGAAGACTTGTATCATACTGACAAAATATACCACACTGAGAATGATTACATTGTAGAAAGCCAATAATGAACAAACACCATTAAATTTCAACGTCTTAGATTCCTCGGAACCACCTGTAAACAATTTTTTCAGAAAAATGTTTCAGACAAAAGTGTTAAGTTTATACCTATGCAGAAAGGATTCCATGTATAAGATTCCGTTGTAACCGTTTTCGGGAAAATTCCAAAAACTCAATAACCTATTCTATAAAATTGCAGTTCCGTTAATCCTATTTTCTTCAAATTTGGAACTCTATCAATGCTTCTAATATTTATTATTATTCAGATGGCACTTTAGAGGAAACCATACGCTACTATTTTCCCAGAACCACCAAAAATCACATTTCCATGGAAAATGTTTCTAATAAAAATGATAGGTAATTATTTGATAGATAAGTATACAAAGTTTAAAGAAAATCGTTGGAGCCGTTTTCAGCAAAATCGCACTACCGGAAGATGGAATTTCCCGAAATCTTCGTGTCTGATGACTGCATCAGTGGTGGTGCCTAAATCGAATAACAAGTTTGACCTTCCTGTGACTTTTCGTTTTTGAGATATTCTGTTAGCACAGATACTCACTCATACACACTAATGTATACCTTTAGATGTTTTATCTATGTCAAACAAATTTTTTTTTGTTTTTACACTTCCGGTTATCCGATTTTTTTCAAACTCGGAATTTCAACAACATATTTAATTTTAATTGATATTGTTTAGATGACAGAATTGTCTAATAAACTGAAATAGCAGTTAAGATGAAAACCTAACCCCACCCCTTCCCCCAGAAGTGCCCTTAAATGAATTTTCCCGGAGAAATGTTTCAATAAATTTTGTGCTCTTTGTACGTGTAGTAGATATATACTAAATTTAACCGAATCGTCGGAGCATTTTTGAGAAAATCGCAAACATTAAAAAAAAAAAAAAAAAAAAAAAAAAAAAAAAAAAAAAAAAAAACTAGTAAAGTCGAAACGAAAAATTTGACACGATTACAATACTTCCTCTCTTACTAGGAGTAAGAGAAAGTAAAAAGCATATTGTATTGTGGAATCAATGGTCGATTTCATGGCGAATAAACCAGTGCATTATTTTCTCTGAATTTTTTTATATTTTCTCTGATTTATAAAATCCACAATATGTGATGAAAAGTCAAGGTTTTTATTTGTTTAATTGAACTGGCGTAAATCAAGCCATTTATTTTCTATTTAAGTCTTCCCCATTATATTCCAACAAGGTGAAATAATGGGTATATATGTAGTTTGTTTTATAAGTTTTTATTTAAGTAAAATATATTGTTCAGTTTTGTATTTTTTTACTTCCTTACATAACCTATAATCATGTGCTTCTCTTAGTTGTTTTAATATATGTACATGCAATTTAAGTTATCCATTTTTATCTTGAAACATATTGCTATTTTTCCCGAAACTAGTACAGGTTGGAATATATTTTGAAACACTTAATTGGAAATTAAATGGCTGGATTTACTCCGATTTAATTGAACATATGTGCAAATCTTGAATTTTCATTAAATTATACACATTTACCAGCAAATAACTTCTAGTTCTTCGGTAAAATAAACTGAATTAGTACTTACTCATCTTGATTGTTAGCAACACTATGTATGAGGGCAACGGACCCACAGGAATTAGACACTTTCTGCTTCAAATAATAAACGTTAGTGCTTACATTTTGACCCTTTTCCAAAATTTTTGCTTCCTGTTGTTCCTTCAACTTTCCATACTGCAACCAAAATAAGATTTTATCACAGTGAAAATAAAAATTGTTTACTAACAAGTATGATCATTGGCGCCCGAGACCCTTCTCGGTGCACTGTCGGCCTCTGGACAGTATTCTCTCGTACAGTGAACTGTAGAGGCTCCCTAGGAAGAGAAAATTTAAGGGTAGCACTGCTAGACTCAAACCTCTGGTTGCTAGTCCAGTGCACTGTAATTGAAGTTAGCTGAAAAAGGTTCTTATTTCCCATTTCTAACAAAAGGGTTCGTATTTAAAAAAAAAAAAAATGAAAACATATTAGCTAGCAGGCCAATTTGAATCGTCGAATTAATACAAGAAAAAGTTATTACAATTTTTACAGAAAATTAATACATAATTCAGTGCCAAGAATATTGCTTCGAAAAGCAATAGTAACAATCTGGTGTGAGAAACACTCACAGGACTATCTCTTATTGCGAATTGGCTTACATATTATCTTATTTCTTACACTTACAAGTTACAATTCTTATTAGTGCTTAAAACCGTCGACCATTTTTATGGAGAAAATTAAAAAAACAGAAACCTTACCAATAGAGTCGTATTTTCGGTCAACCCAAATTTTTTCAAACTGGGAATTTTGGCAACTTATATAATTCTAATTAATATTATTTGACAGATGTATAGCACATTGTTGAACTGAAATAGCATATTTGAGGAAAATATAACCCCATCCCTCCACGAAAAGTCTCCTTAAATGAATTTTCCCGAAAAAAGTTTCAAATGAAAGTTTGAGCTCTTTATATATGTTGTTCATACTTAAAATTTCAAAATATGTATTTCCGATTAAAAAATTCAATTTTAAAAATCTGTAACTGCTTCCCTTTGATAGCAGTTAGTGAATGTAATGAATTTACAACTTCATTCCATAATCTTTGAATTAAAAAAAAAAAAACTGAAGATTATAATAGAAGTGGAAGATGAAATAGTTCTTATTTCCTCTCTTAAAGAACAAATTAACATCAGACAAGCAAAATGTTGGTTAGCTGGGGCCAAAGAAAAAAACTTTTTAACTTTCAAAGTTTATTTATCGAGATTTTGCATACATTTGTTGTCCTTCCTCAGGATCTGTTATGGAGTGTATCTAACTGTCTACGCTCCTCTAAGGATCGCGAAACTTTGATAAATAAACTTTTCTTTGGCCCCAACCAACCAAAATTTTACTTGTTTTATTAACGACAGCTAACATAACTGTTGTTTATATTAAAAAATTAACATACTTAAAACTAATAGAATTCAGGGAAAAGTGGTTTATTAATTTCTTACCAGATCAGAAAACCTAACTACTAAACGGCCTAAATTGAGTTTTTGTTAATATTTATAATGTGCCTATTTTTTTTAAAAAAAGTATGTTTTAAATGAATTTTTATTTGAATGTTTTATTTTTTGTATTTTACATCTAATTGTTTTGTACCTTTATTTATTTATTTAATATTCATAGCTAACTATGAAAATTCAGTAGAATTTTAATAACTTACAGGAATGGAGTAGCTAAAATTGCTTTTCTACCTAAGCCAGATTGCTTTCTCCCTACCTAAAATTGCTTTCTACTTTCCACAAGCTTAACAATGCAAATCTTTACACTATCTTTATCCCAAAGTATCTTTATACTTGCGTCTTTCCCACAGATAAAAATTTCGAAAGGTGAAGTTAATTTTTTCAGGTGGGCTTTATGTCAAAGTACTCCATCAGATGTCGTGGACAAAGGCGGATAGCAAACATACTTTACTATAATATCTTATCAAATAAAATCCAAGACAAGATCGAAAATCAAACAAAGTATACCACGCAACATACCATAGTTTATCGCTTAGCCTCTACCTCAGCTTAGGAGCCATCATGACGCCCTTAACATCTCAATAGTTATTACAAGAAGAACGATTTTTTTTTTTAAATCATTTCATTGCCCGGATCAAACCTTTAGATAAGGACAAGGAAAATACTGAGGCACCAAATTATTAAATTATTCAGAAATCTGTAAGTGCACAAAAAGGGGTCAATGTGTACAATAAATCCATCTTGGAATGATGAAATTTTTTCCAAGTATGTCACAAATGTAATGACTTCAAAAAACCACTTACACCATAAATTTCCAACTATATAATTATAAATTTTAAAATTTAAAAACATATCAACAAAACTAGACTTCCGAAGTTTGATGTGTATGAATTTATCCAATCTATATTGAACAGTGATCCGAGCGTTTATGAGTTGACCGACGTAGGGATATTTTGTTTATTTCATGAATGCGCTCAGTGAAGCCACGGGGGGGGGGGAGTAATGGAGCCTCTGGAATAGATCGGTGAAGGCCGTAGCGGTGGTAAATGGGGGTTAGAGAGCGAATCCCCCGATTAAAAAAGACATAAGAATGTGCTTTGTATGGTATTTCACACTTGAAGGGGTAGGTCAGGTCTACATTTTTAACAATAGGAGTTACAGTGTAACTAAATAAGTACTAAAAAATAATAAATTTGTCTAACTACAAAATTCTCTCAATCGAAGAACAGTACGAAGTAACTTTCATATTTCTATCTTCAGGTTTTCTTGCTAAAAACAAAAAGTTATGAATTCTGAAGAGTTTAAAAGCGAAAATTGTAGTAACATGTTTTGTAGAAGCGGAAAGACGGCGTTCATACGTACTAATGTTCAGCTAGAAATTAGAATAGAAAACATGTCTTTACGAGTTGGAGCAAGGTGGTGTTATTTTTTTCCTCGAATACCCTCAGTGAAGCTAGTGGGGCTTGCGAGGGAGCCCCTTCATCCGGCATCTTGGCTCCAGGTGGTGCAAGAGGCGTTTAATTTTCCCTTCATTGCCTACGGTTGGCAATGAAGTCTCTTCCAATATCGCTCAGAGAACTCCCTAAAGTGATGCTGCCCATAACCGAAGACAAATGGGTAGTTTATTCAAACTGGGAAGCTTCTTCCGCATTAATGGGAGCCGAATTATTAGATCAAACACAAGAGAAGATAATTAACATGTGTACTGCCACCATAGAGGTAAAAATGAATGTAAAGAAAAAAAAAGAAACCAATGCTTTTCAAGGAAAATTTTAAAGTGAGTTAAAAAATACAAGATCGTCACCAGTAGTAGTAGTAGTAGATGCGTCATGTGGTCGGATGAAACCAGAATTACTAAATATGTTCTGGTGGTCGAACATTTTGTTGGAAATGCGACATTGAAAGCTTAAACCAAAATATGTTAAACAAACAGTACTAATGGGGGTGCTGTTATGGTATGGGGCTGAAGAACTCTACTGAATGGTTAGTATTATGACCCGAAACACTTAACAGCCAATTTTTGAAAATTATCTTCCTATGTCGTAGAGAATATGCTTTATCCACCCGATGAATTAATAATATTCCAGCAAGTTAACAACCTAAAGCATACTGGGAAAAAGTGAAAAATTTGCTAATATGGCAATTTTTTTAGTGATGGAATGGCAGGCATATGGTCCTGATCTCAAGCCAACTGAAAATTTGTGGTCACGGACAAAAAATAAAATTATGAGTAGAATATATTTCTAGGTCAAGTTCAACCGATAAACTCTGGAGAAGAGTCAAATAACAATTGGGCATAGTAGTCAGTAATGGTAAAAATTTTTGTGAATAGTGCTGGACATCATTGCACAATATACCTACTTAAATAAATGTTGAAAGTGTAAAGTCTTCGGAAATAACATTAAATTGAAAAAAGAATAACTTGTATTTCAATAAAAAAAAACAAGCGGTACAAAACTATTACAAAGAACTAATTAAAATGTATTATTTCTAAAAAGGTTTGTTTATATTTAAATTGTAAATGGATTCTATTTAACACCATAAAAAAAAAAAACTGGTGTGAAACATTCGCACAACATTCACTTAGTACAGTTTACAAAATTGTAAATGACAAATATTACAGTTGGTATACCAAATTTAATAATGAAATTTGTCCGAGAAAATCGTAAGAACTAAAAAAAACTGTTCAATAAAAACGCACTTCTGGTTTGTTAATTTTTTGAAACTCGGAATTTTGGGAATTTATTTATTTCTAAATCATTTTGTTTACATGGTAGAATTGTATATTCAACTATATAAGCACTATAGAGGAAAACATAACCAGACCCCTCTCACAAAAGCCCCCTTAAAATACTTTACCAGGACAAATGTTTCAAATAAAAGTTGTAGTTCACATTCCTAGTTTAAAGAAAATCTTTTGAGCCGCTTTAGAAAAATAGCAGAAAACTAAAAAATACTTTTCAGTAAAAACGCACTTCCGGTCATCCGATTTTCTTTAAACTCGGAATTTCAACAACATATTAATTCTAGTTAATATTATTCAGATGACAGAATTGTGTAATAAACTGAAACAGCACTTAAGAGGAAAATCTAACCCCCTCCCTCCCTCAAAAGTACCCTTAAATGAATTTTCCCGGAGAAATGTTACAAATAAAAGTTACAGCTCTCTCTATGTGTGTTGATATGCAAGGTTTAAAGAAAATCGTTGGAGCCGTTTTTGAGAAAATCACAAAAACTGAAAAAAAAAACACTCAGTAAAGTGGCACTTCCGGTTGAACGAGTTTTACGAAATGCTTATTCTCAGGTCCCCTGGTAGTACTTTAATGAAATATTAAGTTTGAACATTCTGTGATTTTTCGTTTTGAGATATGCTCCCCCACCCCCACACCAATTGCTAAAAACCACTTTTTTGGACTCAGAGGATCTCAAACGGATATTTCCGGTGAAAACTTGATATCGAAAATTTGACACTATTACAAAACTTCCTCTTACTAACAGTGAGAGTAAGTAAAAAATTCAGAATAATGTTGTCTTGTTATAAAAAAATCCGATCCTTATGATTACTACTCTATCTCTATGTTCAGTTTTGCTACTAATATGTCCGTGCAATAATATGTGTTCATTTATTAATTTCTGACAATAGTATCAAGCAATACTATAACTTTAGAAACCACAATTTATCGAAAGGTTGGAATAATTTACAAAAATATGTTAAAACACTATTTTTATTCTTGTATATCTTTTATTTTTTAGAGCACCTTTTTATTTTTTTACACAGTTCCAAAGAGCTGTTTAGCATCAATGGCTTGTTAGATATTTAAGGCTTTAAATTGTTCGTTGTCTGGTAAGTGGACATAAATAGAATCTTAGCCTGAATCCATGAACTTCCAGAGATAAAACTCAATTAGAGAAATAAACGGCAGATAATTCATCTATAATATGGAACCACAGTCAATGTTTCTTTCTAATTATCAAACTCGGTATTCACAATCATAAAACAACCAAAGATCTTATAAACTTAGTAATATTAGTACAAATAAACATTAAAAATGCCCTTGATTCTAAAATAATTTTATTAAATGAACCTAATTCTTTCATTATTTAAGTTAAGCAAATATGACCTAAATTTATTTCTTCAAATCTGAGTAAAATAGGACTTCTTTTATTCTACTTAATTGAAAAAGTCTACACTTTCATAGATGTTACGAAGAATGCAATCCTAAATAACACAATAAAAATATCATTCTCTGAATAGGTTATTTTCTAACAGCATAGCATATTCAACTAAAATTAGAACTACTCCACTCTTGGACATAATAAAATCTAATGTAGAAAATTGTTTCGTAATTCTTAATAACTACTATATTTAAATTAAATTTAATAATTCTATTTCATAATATGATGTTATGGTGATAAAGAATGTCATTCAATAGAATTACTCTATGAAAATCAATATGTAAATTCTATTATATAGAAGGTTATATCAAGGACTTTCCTATAGTAATCCATTATCCAAGTAATTTATCTTTCTTTCCTTTCTTTCTTAATTGAATAAAACCGGGCAGATGATATATATTTTATTAATACTAGAAGCAAATTTGTATGCAGGGTCCTTATAAAAGAAATGTACTAACTTTTTCAGAAGATGGAAATAATAAAATTAGAGCTAACGTTGGCCTAGGAATTAATCCTAACATATCTTGATCCAAGCTCAAAACATCAACAATTTGCCATTTTTCTGGTACCCCTAATCGGCTCAAGAACTATAAAAGGCAAAAAATAAATAAATGACATCATTCAAATATTATACTATAAGGCCATTTATCTAATATTTAAATATTAAAGTAGAAAAAATTCACCTTGTTCATAACCTGAAAAATAAAAATAAAAATAAATTAATTTTCACATTTGGAAATCAATTATTTACTTAAGAAAATTTAAAAAAATCTTACTTCTGGATTAGACTCTAAAGGGGTCCACGCCATGATTCAGTCTATTTTCTACAAATAACAGACAAAAAAAAGCCGGTACTAAACGAAACCTGTATGGTAAAGAGCTAAGAAAGTAAGCGTAAGTTTTATTTTATAATGTTATTTGCTATTTACAACCAAAACTTAAAACTTTAATAGATGGTGACGTAAGTGTGACTAATCGGACTTACCAAGATTTCTGCAGTCTGAACAAATAAACCGAGGACTATCGGCTGCTTTAGCAACAAGAATTACCTACGCTCTACCGTGGCAACCGGCGAAACAAATGCGATTGACTTTTGCTGCTTTCTTGATCGGTATATCCCACCGATGATAATAATGCAGCATACAATTCAAAACAAATTAATTAATTAATCAATTAATTTAATCGATTCAGAAAGTTGGTTCCATTTTATTAAAAATTTCATCTTACATTCTTTTAAATGTTTGTCTGTGGTTACTTGATCGATAAAACACTGCAACCTTCCAACCACACGAAATAGCCATGCGTTATTGTCTATGAAGAGTTTGTATTTAGTTTTTAATTTTTATATGTGTATCCTGTGAATGAAAACCAAGGAAAATGACTAGAACGAAAATTGATAATAGAATTAGACTATTAATAGAAAATGGCATTAAATGTTCTCATAGAACGATGTTTGTTGTTGTGGGAGACAAAGGAAGAGATCAGGTAATTATTTGTTTTTTCCACAAGTTAAAAACAATTTGAAAAGATCGTTATTATGTATTTAAATTAATTTAAAACCCACATATATAACAATAATTTGAGATGTGATAGACAATTTATTTGGAAAAGAGCTACTTAACAAATCTTATTACCTACAGCATGAAAAATAAGTTTCAGAAAGTCATAAAATGATATCTATTGCTACTAATTTTACGTTGTCAACGTTAGTAAACTTATTTTGCAATTTCGCTTTTCTCTTTGGAGTTTTATTTCATAAAAGAATGGTGTATTTGTCAACATCTTTGGTAAATTTAATAAAATATTTCTTTGCCTAATTAATTATCTTTAATCACAATAGGTAATGATTTTGCACCACATTCTCTCGAAAGCAGTGGTTAAAGCAAGACCTTCTGTACTATGGTGTTATAAGAAAGAACTTGGTTTCAGCAGGTAATTGTAACTAAACTATAAGTTCGTATTTTTCATTTTTGAATTATAATACGAAATATTTTAACCATCATAACTTTTTTTTTCTCCTGAATCGCTATGTTTATGCGCGGCTGACAAAACGAAAATACTGATTTTATGTTTTAGTAATAAAATGAAAAGAATGAAACACGTTCAAAGAAAAATTAAAATTGGCAAAATTAATATTAACGAAGATGATCCGTTTGAACTTTTTATTGCTTCAACAAATATAAGATACTGTTACTACTCAGAAACTCAGAAGATTCTCGGTCAAACATTTGGAGTTTGTGTATTGCAGGTGTGTATCTATTACAGTTTGAAAATTCCTCTATATTTTATACTATGTTTTAAATTCTTAGTTTAGGTAATATAACATATGACTCTTCCGCTCGGCCTTTCTTTGGAGAATTTCTGTTTAAATATTTTTTCTAAACAGGGAAAAAAAGTTAAGACCAAAAAATAAGAAAACTTTACAGTAATCCAATAAATTTTATTTTATTATAAAACGTTAACTTTATATTCATTCAATTTGCTCCTAGTGGGTAAAATGTAGTATTAAAATTAACTTTCAAAAAAGAAATAAGGGGTGGACTTTGTAAAAAGATGACATCTTTCAACATTTTGTAGTATAGCATCAGAGACATTTTCCGTGGTAGCCTGCTTCATTTTGTGGTCATCGACCCGTTTCGGGCGTTCGCCCATCTTCAGGATGCGTTTGTCAGACAGTGTGAAAACACAGACTTGCACAGAGCAAATTCAGTTTATACAGTCCACCATGAACAAATTTTGTATGTATATATTAAGCTGAGTTGTACCAATAGCTTTCTAGAAAATCTATTTCATGTATTAATATTGTTTTTTACTTTCTTTTAATGCTGTAATTTATCGTTAGTTTGCGAGATTAGCCATCGTGATCGATTTCTGCTAAAGTTGTTCATGTATACTTTCAAAAGCCAAAGACATAAAAAGGTATAAGCCTAAAGTGATTTGTCTTCAGTCATTCTTATCATTAGTACTTAATTAATTCTTTAACTAATAATCCAACCATTAATTGTTTAACTAATAATCCATACAAATGAAATAGGATTTTGAAGCAATTACACCTAACTTATTGGCAAGAACAATTGAAACAGTTGAAGGTGGAGGGCTTGTCATTTTGCTTTTGAGAACTCTAACTTCATTAAAGCAGTTATACGACATGACAATGGATGTACATGAAAGATACCGTACCGAGGCACATACAGATGTTGTGGGAAGATTTAATGAAAGGTAATTTTTTTTTCTTATTATTTCATTTGGCATTTAATTAATTAAATTCAATGAAAAATTAAAAAACCTGCTGCTTTTTGGCAGTTGATCTCCTTCATCTTGAAGTTGAGTTTGAGAAAATTCCTCTAGGCGAATATATAAATATTGGCAATTCACAAACAATTTTACATTACAAAAAGCTAGTTTATTAAATTCAGCGTGGCTGTTATATTTTAATTTTCTTCAACTTTACTTCTTTTTTATATACATGTAAGAGGAAGTATTGCGTTTATTCATATTTTCAAATTCAGATTTTTGGAGATTTTCACTGATATGCATAAATTTAATCGCTCCGATGCATAAATATTTTGGCTACTGCCTTAGTATATGTTGAGTTTATATATGTTTAAGGAGAACTCAAGTACGAAAACTCCCAAGCAATTAAATTTGATTTTCCGTTTAGACATACATGTTTCGTTTAATATCCGACAATCTGACTTCCCTGATTTCACTGATTTTTTTTCAAAAAGAATGACAAGAATTCTAGATAAGGAGGATATATGACTCTGAAAAAGAAAGACTAGACTTCACTTTAAAATCGTATTTCAGAAGCTTGGTGTTTGAATACACCGCTTCTAGGGACAACTAAATATTTAGTCAAAATTGTCAGTTACAATTGTAAAAGTAAGATTTGTGAGTTCCCACTTCTGTTCCTTTCTTCGTTAAGTTTTTCATTACTTTAAGCCACTGGACCGACCTTTTTCTGTGTCTTTTTAACAATTATTTCAACACTTAGGTAAAAACAGTAGGCGAAAAACTTCTCAAACCTGACTTTGAATTGAGGAAAGTATTTCTTTTATGATTGTGGAAGTTTTGCCGTCAATGTTTCTTTCGACTTTCGGATTATTTGTTGTTCTCCAAAATAACTTCGCTCAATCAGTTCACTGACTTCTCCTGCTTAGGAGTTTACTCGTTTTCTCTTAGCATTGTTGCTGATATCTTATCTGAAATTAGAATTTGCTCAGTGAATATGGAAATACTGCACAGCGCTATAAGTTAGATGACATCATACTTTATTATTACTGAGCACCACATAATCGACTGTAAATGTACTCTGACACACGGGGTCACGAAGCCTAGCATCAGATGCAATGATGGTTGTCAGCCTGCATTTAAGTATATAAGGCCCAAATTTCAACAAAAAAGATTGTAATCACAACTTCGCCGCCCAGATTTTTATCATTTTTTTTATTTTCCGATCTAAAAATCAGAAAACGTTTCCCCGACTTTATTTTATAATATGTTGCAAATAATTTTTGATAATAAAACATTTATTATTAAAATTAACATGTTTATGTTAATTATCTTCTTTTATTCTCAACTTGTAAAGGGTTGGCAAGGGGCCTCACACAGAGTTTAGCCCAGGGCCTTGAAATGCCTAAATCCGGCCCTGCAGCAAGGTTTCCAACAATTGATATAGTGGAAACGTTTATTAATTTGCATATTCCATACATCCAAATGATATCCCAAAAGCTGCAATTACATTTTTTTTTTTTTTTTTTTAATTTATAAACCTTTTGATCTTCTAATATTGCTGGTCGAATCTTTAGATTAAATAATTCTATTTAGATCCTACTGTTTAGATTTAGGACCTACCGTCCTCAACTATAGATATCTTGGTATTTTCAGCTAATCTACAAGATCATGCTAAAGATCTTTCTAAATCCTTTTTTTTTAATATAATATAAATATAATGCTTTAAATAATACTTTTGCTTGTGCATTTGTTTTTTATTGTAAATAAGCACCCCCTTCTTTCTATTCAAATCCGTCGCTACATTTTACCCATTTTGCATCACATGCTTCGGTTCCCCATTCGACTAAACACTTCCACTTCGTCACTGTCAATCAGGTCACTTTTGTGCTTGGAATAGATTACCATCTACACCTGCAATGCAGAAGCCTTATAGAGTAGAAATATCGTGCAATTAAGTCCTCACATGTTTCGGCTGGTGCATCTAGTCAAAATTGGGACGAAGAGTTACCATTGTTCTCTAAGAACTTCGATGTTCTTTCAGCCAGTCATTAACACATTATATAAATAATAAACAATATCTTTGTTAGTTGTAAACTGTAACTTAAGCTCATTCTTTGTGCACCTTTGAATTTTACATTTCTTATGAATATACAACATTCAATCATTAAATACACAAGAATCATTTAATTTCCTGAATTTTTAGCCTCATTAAAGCGTAAACTCATTCAATATTAAGTAAGAAATATAACAATTTAAAAACAAATAACTATTACGTTGATTTTGTTTCATTGTGCTGTTTTTGTACAGGTTTCTGTTGTCACTATCTTCTTGCAAGCGATGTCTAGTAGTGGACGACCAGTTGAAAATTTTACCAATTTCTTCTCATGTTTTTGATATTCAGTCAATGCCAGATAACGGAATAGTAAATCAATCAGATGAAGACCTAAAAAAATTACAAGATAATCTTCGCGATACACAACCTGTCAGTTCTCTAATTAATTGTTGTAAAACTTTAGATCAGGTACTTTTAAAATTTTACTTTATATTTTTCAAATACTCTAAAATATTTAGGTTATGAATAGAAATATTAACACTTTGGTCCATTAAGCAGGTAATCAAAATAATCGGAAATTAGCAAAATAAAGGTTAATCTGTAAATATTGTAATTTTTGTTACTGTATATTGAGTAAGTTGTACTTTAAAAAAATGTCAGTATGAATAATTGTTATGATCTATGTTATGAAATTTATTGTTATTTACTCATATCTGGATATTTGATGCCTATTAGAATTTCAGTTTGTGATAATGCATTCGAAATTTTTTTAAACATACTAATTCATGAAAAACACTTGAATTTCGGATTAAGATTACTTCACTTCATCGATGTTTCGCCCATATTGCAATTAGCTTCTTCAGCGTCAGCTAATGGTTGTTCCATTAGCTTTCAAAGTGAAACAACCCTGAAGAAGCTCATCGCAAGATGGGCGAAACGTCGGTGAACTGAAGCGGTCTCAACCCGGAAACTCAAGAGTTTTTTATCTTATGGCCACGGAAATCTAAAAGTTCATACTAATTCATGTTTATGTCTTAAAAATAAATTTTATTTCATAGTTTGTTAGGCATTCTCAAAAGTAAGTAAAATAATTAAGACAAATATTTAATTATTTTTAAGTTAATGAAATCATAACTATGAAATACCTGGATGGGCCGGCCTGCATGCTGGATGGGATTTTATACGTCTTAGCATGCATGTTTTTGTTGTTTAAGGAGAATGCTAAAACAGTTATACCCACTTATTAACAAAAGCATGCATGCTACGACGGATAAAATCCCAGAAATCATCAAGTATCTCTGTAATATTTGTATTGTAAAATTAATCTTTTCGTAAATAATCCATAGTACAGTATTTGATCACAGGCAAAAGCTGTATTAAAATTTATTGATGCCATATCAGAGAAATCTCTCAGATATACAGTATCACTAACAGCAGCTAGAGGTAGAGGTAAATCTGCTGCCCTTGGAATAGCAGTTGCAGGAGCAATTGCTTTTGGTTATTCAAATATCTTTGTAACCTCACCATCTCCAGACAATTTGAAAACATTTTTTGAATTTGTTTTTAAAGGTACGTATACATATCACGAAACAAGTATCCAATAATTCATATTTATATGGTGATTTATTTCATAATGTTAAGGATTGTTACAGGATTTGATGTTCTTGGATACCAGGAGCATTTGGACTATGGATTGGTTCAATCAACCAATGTTGAGCATAACAAAGCTCTTATTAGAGTGAATGTTTTTAAAACAAACAGGCAAACTATACAGGTTAGCTAATATATAAATTTTTTCTTACTGAATTAACTTTGTTTTTCTTTTTTTTGTATACAGGCTTTCGCAATACAGCCACCGTTGAGACATCATGTTAAACACATTAAATATATATATAAATAATTATAACAACTGCTGTGGTAATAAAAAATATTTTTTGAAGAAGAAACCAAATTTATTTTTTATAGAACTTATCATTAATTATCATATGATTATATAATAGCTTGATCGTAATTTTATTTTTTATTTCTTTACAAATTCAAATATGGGCCAGTTCAATTAAAGCCCATAAATATGGATTAGACAGTTCATAGTGATCGGTAATTAAATGTCATGATCTTGATATAATCTGGTTTCAATCTTCTGTAGATGGTGTAACGCTAAATATACTGACTGAGCGGTTAAGAAGAAATTATCTATTAGTTTAGTCATGTGTGTGTGTATGAATGTGAATGTCTGATGTCTCAAGTCCTTTGTGTATTTGTGTGTTCCTGGAAAACCAAGGAGCGTTTAATGCAATTCGTGGTACTTTGTTCTGAAATGT
This sequence comes from Triatoma infestans, assembly GCA_011037195.1. NCBI lineage: Eukaryota > Metazoa > Arthropoda > Insecta > Hemiptera > Reduviidae > Triatoma > Triatoma infestans. Next base: position 49,362 of record JAAEAF010001412.1, on the reverse strand, counting down.
CTGTAATCATTTCGTTAGTGTATTGCCAGCTCTTTTCCAAACTGGGCAGGCATATGTCAGAAGAGGTCTGAGTAGTGTCTTGTAGAGAAGTAGGGTACCGGAATGTTTGAGTTATTGTTTGAGTTTCTGTTTCTGTTATTGGGTATTACTGTTTCAGTCGGGTGTGTGCTTATTGCTTATTGGGCCCTGCAAAGAGCACTTTATTCACAGAAACGTTCAAATATTCTCCTATGTATTACTAGTGATAGTAAAAATTATTTATATGCTAATTTTGTCACTGCACTAAACGAAACTGCTAACACATTGCCACCTCATTGAAACAAAGGACCAATTTAAATAAAACTTATAGTAATTACTAACTCTAGTATGAATGTGATTGTAAAAATGCTAAATTGCTGTGAAAATTAACTTTGGGTGTGAAGATTTAAAAGGAGTGAAGTTCTTAAAGTGGATTATATTAGCTCCAAATAGCAGTATAAAAACGTGGTTAAATAAAAAAAAGATGTGTAAGAAAAAGAATTGATGATAAACCTTAACAGTTGTAATAACAGTAAATCGTTTTGGCAAACAGGTTTAGACTCAAGAGCTAAATCAGGTAAGAGCTAATTGAATCATATTATAAAGAACAGTGGATGATTTACTTTAGGAATTTTCATAAAGAGGCAAATATAGTAACGAATTGTATTTTAGTGTTTCTTGTCCTATTATAGACTATTATTCTTAAAGAACTTCAGTTTCATTATATAAATTAAAGAGTGGCAAAACACCTGGTTATGATAAATTACCTTATGAATATTTTAAGCATCTTCCAGAGAACTGGCAATTGTATCTGACTAGTCTTTTTAACAAAATTTTGAACAAGAACAGATCCCTGAGGCCAATCTGTATTTCAATGATATATAAGATAGGTGATAGATCAATTTTCGGTAACTATTGATCAATTTCTCTATTGCGTGTTATGTTAAAAGTAAAGAGACTCATTTGCACGGGATGAAATTGTGTCTGCCCTCCTTGAAAACCAATGTGGCTTTCGAAAGGGACGCTCATGTTTAGATAATGTATTTTTTATTTTAAATACTATGATCCAAGTTAAAATGGACTATAGAAAATCCGACCTATTTGACATTGTGGATTACAGGAAAGCTTTGATTGTATAAAATATAATTTACTTTGGTACAAGCTGAATTATATAAATACAAACTGAAAAGTATTTATGACAATACATCCTTAAGAGTTAATAGTCTTGGTTCTCTATCTGATTATGTATCCGTTATCAAAGGAGTGTTACAGGGTGAAGTGCTATCTGGTTATTTGTTTAGCCTCTTCATAAGTGACAGATTTCTTTGGAGCGAGAGGTGCCTCAGGTATTCTAGTTCTCCTAAATAAAGACATACTTCTCTCGCTATTTGCAGATAATCTATATTTTGCTGATTCTGTGTTTACCTGTCAAACAAACTTGAAATCCTTGCTAGTTATGCAGTATCAATCAACCGTAGGTAAATATGGTTAAAACTAAAAGTGTAAATTTCTGTAAGGGGCGTCCAAAAAAGATGAAGAATTTTTTTTATATAGGTAGGAAGGAAATAGAGTTTGTGCCGGCATTCAATTATTTGGGAGCTAGATTCTCAAGCTCGGTCTGTTCCTCCTTTCCTCTAAACGACCGTGCCCAAGGTTTCATCTGCAGGTGGTTTTGTTTTAGAAACTTGCCATAAGGCTAAGATTAGGTCACTTGCAAACAAGGTCAACGATACAATTCCCATAAGCACCGTCTTTTGTAGTGTTGAAATTCTTCGCTATCTTTCTGAAATAGAGAAGCCTCATTTAGACATTTATAAAAAACTATTTGCTTTGAACAAGAATACGCCTGCTTGGCTGATCCGAAACGAATTTAATTTGATCACTTCTGGTCACAAGGGCAATTAAGCTTACCTTTTCCTGGATCAACAAATTACTTATAATGGAGAATCACAGACTATCAAAGACTTGCTTCTTAAAGTAAAAATATGTCCACATCACTCATAAATCATCAATAAAATATAATTGGTTTTTGCACATCGATTACTTGTTATCCCAGTTTGATTCGAATGATACTTTTCTGAAACAGACCCTGTAGTTTTTAAAAATCTATCTCTGCAGATTTAAATTTCGATGAATTATTAAAAGAAAAAGATACTGAACTAATGCTATCAGCAAAATACAGCTCTTTATATAATGTTTCATTAGCGTGTATCTCGGATTGTCAGTCTTATTCTGAGCTCAATCTACCGTTTAGAGTAATGAAACTATTCGAACAACTGAGGTTCTGATACTCACCAAATTAAATTAACTGTCAAAAATCTTACATACATAATAAAACCATAAGAACTATGTACAGCATGTAACTATAAACTTGTTGAAGACTTGTACCATTTGACTGTTTTTTGCCCAATTTATAAGCCAGTTCGTAGTTGCTGCATACCATACATTACAAATGTAACTACAGATCGGTTTCACGACGTCTAGCCATAAAGAATGTAAATGAGGAGAATGTAACTTCGATGTTGTTAACTGCTTAACAACTACAGCATTTCTAATAAATGAGTAGCATATCATAAGATTATGAAGAATGGCTGTAAAAGGTTAATGAATCATAGCCACTGTCTCCTGTTGCTATATGTGAGTCAATTACCTCAACCATATTGTTAATGGTAAGTATCAAACTTCATTTGTACGGAGACTATCAAAAGACAGGAAACATGTTTTTAGCGGCCTATTTTCGGACTTTTTGTAAACTCTCTTATTTCACTTTCCTGGTATTTCCATCTCGGTAATAGACGATTCCATCCCCCTAATTACGTCTTTTGAAAAATCAGATGATCCCGGTATGCGGGCTTTAAAATTACCTTCTTTGAAAGCAAGTGTGGTCATATAAATAGTTTGGAGCTTCGGGAGTTTTGGTTACAATTTTCATTTGTTTTTTTTTTTTTCAACAGCTGTTATATCCACCACATCGTTAGAATGGGCGTTGTCATCTACCTATATACACTTTCCGAATGCAGTCTATGGATATTCCCTAGTTGCCGTCCTTGCCTTCTACAAATAGGAAGTAAAGACATTTATTATTTAGTTTGAATTTATTCATAGTGCCCGCCAAGTTGTTTTCTTGGTTCCCTATCATTGAGTATTTGATTAGTTCCATTGATAACTTCATGTCATTAGCTTTTATAACTTTGAGAACATTATTATTGTTATTATCATCATTATTATTATTATTTGACCTTTCTCTTGCCCCATCTCTAATTGTCGGTGGATCTCTGTTGTGAGGCATTTCTTCACTGCCATGAATTTCCAAAAACTAGTCTGCTAAAAAAAATTCCAATTTCCCAACTGTTTTCCGAGCAAAGAGTCCTTCATACAACATAAATTTCATAAATAAATAAATCATTAAAATAATAAAATACGATACTAAGTAAATTCCTAATAAACTAAGGACGATATTAACATAGTACATTACTGTGTGAGAATTTTATACTTAAAACCACTTTACTGAATAAATCCAATTATTTTTAGCCATTGTTAGTTTTATTATAATTTTGCATTAATATTAAATAAAACATTGTTTAAGGAGAATTCTTCAATATTTTTAATAAAAAAAACTTCAATATTTTTATTAAAAAAACAAAACAACCTAAATGATTATTTATATATATATAAATAATCATTTAGGTCTTTTAATTGTTTAATAAATGTTTAAAAAAAAAAAATATTATTTTTATGCAAATAGGATTCTCCACCTCTCGGCAGGTATGGTGTACCTCTCCCGTTTGGTCTGGACGTATTGAAGGGGCTTATGTCCATCCGTTGCACTTTATGTTTCTCGGCTTCCTCCAGCCAGCGCTCGAAGATCCCTTCTTAGGGGATCATCTAATGACCTCGGTTCGCATAAGAGCGAAAGTAGTCCTCCTTCTTCTCGATAGGGGTCTCTTTTCCTTTGGTGCCTCCCCCTTCCTATCTGCACCACAAGGAGGGGAAGGGAGCCTTCTTGTTCCCATTCTGCTGGCCTTCCCTAGTCTGGACCCCTTCCAGCAGGAGAGATGAGCTCTCCTAGCGGCGTTAGGTTCAACTGGTTCCTCTGGCCTACATCTTATTGGGGGCTTTCCCTTCTGGTGAGCAGTGCTCGCCTTGCTGGTACTCGTCCCTTCCCGCATATTCATCTCACTAGGAGCTTGCTCCTCCTCAGTGGTCCGGGTAGCGGTTATTGTTATGGTTTTGGTGGTAGCTATTCGCTTAACTTCCTTCTTCCTTTCTCTTCCCTCTTTGTATTTATGTTGTTGTACTTCTTCATTGAATGCCAGGGCTAGGGTATCATGAGTCTACTGTGCCAGAGTCATGCATGACACAGCAAGGCCATTAGTTACCCCCTGCCCTGATGCGCCCTGGTTTCAGAGAGGCACCGTTCTAATGCAGCCAATATACCCCCCGCCTGCAAACCTCTATGGGCGCGGCTCGCATAACACCTGTTTTGAAAAGAATCTCCGGAACTGTTTATTTTTTGGAAATAAAATAAATTGCTGATTGAAAATTAATATAACGTATTCTTGCTAACCCTTGGAATTCATCTCAGCTTTAAACTTATTTCAGTTTGAAAGACGACATTTCTATTTTTTTGCTTTCTCATACTGCTAGTAAGAGGAAGTATTGTAATCGTGTCAAATTTTCTATATCGAGTTTTCACCGGAAATGTCCATTTCACGTCTCGTGAGCCCAAAAAACTGGTTTTTAGAAATGGTTTTTGTGTGTGTGTGTGTGTGTGTGTGTGTGTGTGTGCGTGATTAGCATCAAAAACCGTTGAAACTTGATATTCCGTTTAGGTAACACCATGGCATGTGAGAGTGCGTTATCTGTCAAAATTTCTCAACCGGAAGTACTACTTTACTAGTTGTTTTTTTTACTTTTTTTGCTATTTTCTCAAAAATCGCTCCAATGATTTTTTTGAAACTTGATATATCAACTACACATACAAAGAGCTACAACTTTTATTTGAAAGATTTCTCCGGGAAAATTCATTTAAGGTAAGAGGGTAATTTTGGGGGACGGGTGGGGGTTAGGTTTTCCTTTAAAGTGCTATTTCAGTTTATTAAACAATTCTATCATCTAAATAATATTAATTAGAATTAAACAAGTTGTTGAAATTCCGAGTTTGAAAAAAATCGGATGACCGGAAGTGCGTTTTTACTAGGAAGTATTTTTCACTTTTCTATTTTCTGTAAAATGACTCCAACCAATTTCTTTAAAGTATGCATGAGCACTACACATATAAAAATCTACAACTTACAGTTGTAACATTTCTTCTGTTAAATTCATTTAAGGGGGTTTCTGGAAGAAGGATGGGGTTATGCTTTTCTCAAAAGTGCTATCGTAGTTGGTTATACAAATCTGCCAACCATCAAAATTAATTAGTAATAAATAGATTGCCAAAATTCGGAGTTTCAAGAAAATTAGTAAACCAGAAATGCGTTTTTACAGAAAAGTTTTTTTAATTTTTGCGATTTCTTCATAAAAACCGATGAATTTCATTAAATTTGGAGTTGTATCTAAACTTTGTCAATCACAATTTTGGAAAATGGGGTAAGAGAAAGTTGTGTGAGTATATCACACCAGATTTTTATACATATAATTCAACTATGAATATTTAATGACTTTTATTTATCAGTCATTTTGAGGTTTCCAAGAGTGAAGCCAAACATAATAATTATTTCTTATATAATTTATTTTACTGTAACTAAAAAACTAACTCCTAAAACATTTGGTGCTTTATGTTGAATATGTTATAATTTAAGCAAACAGTGAAATCGTTATAGAATTAAGTTTCTTTGTTAAAAAGTACATAATTCTTGTTTTTGGTTCCTCCAGCTGGAAAGTATCAGAGATATTTTCCGTGATAGCCTGCTTCATTTTGCGTTCGCCCATCATCAAGGTTGTTTTTGTCAAAACATTGCGAAAACATAGACTTGTGCAGAGCAAATTTAGTTGATATACTTGAGTGCAAGTCTATGTTATCACACTCTTTTGACAAAAACATTCTGAAACGCCCGAAACAGGTCTATGACCACAAAAAGAAACAGGCTATCACATGGAAATATCTCTGATGGTACATGATTCTGATTTAAAAATATACATATCAGTTTTCTTGACTGAAATAACAGATTATACTGGAATATTCTTTTGAATTGTTCGGATTGTGGTAATTAGAAGTTATTGGTTGTTACAGTATATAAGTCCAGTTGATTCGAACAAACTGAGTCATGCCGAGTTACTTGTAATTGATGAAGCAGCTGCTATTCCTCTTCCCTATGTGAAAAATATGTTTGGACCATATCTTATATTTCTTTCATCAACCATAAACGGGTATGTTGAATCATTTTATCTTTTAAAAATCTTATCTTGTCCAATATTAACAAAAAATTATTAAAATTAATCGCTTATTCGAGGGCAAACAAGTGTAAACTTGTACTCGTCATTATTATGGGTTTCACGTAGTCTACTAATCATTGTCTTTATTGTCTCTGAAAGATTAGTGTTTAAGATCATTCTTAAAAAAAAATCACTTCACTGAACAAATCTGATTATTTTTAGCCATTATTAATATTATTATTATTACGTTGCATGATTATTCAATAAAACATTGTTTAAGAGGAGCAGATAAAGTAGTAGTGAACTAATTATTCTCTTTCAATACATTTTTGACATATATATAATAATAAATTAATTCAATAATATTTTAGATATGAAGGTACCGGCCGTTCTCTTTCTTTAAAACTTCTTCAAGAATTAAGAAAGCAGTCAACTGGAAGTAATGATGCTTCTAATACACCTTCAAAAAGAACGTTATATGAGGTGATTTTTCTAAAAAAAAAATTCAAAATAAGAATAACCGTTAAAATGTTAAAAACATAATATTTTTATTAATCATACGATTTGCTTTTTTTTATGGTCTGTGGTGAGGGACCAAGCCCTATGCTATCCAAAGGCATGTATGAAGGTCCCATGAAAACCACTACTTGTGCCCATTACATGAAGCCTTGGGTTTCACATTTCAGTGGCGATTCCGGGTCGGATTTAGACCAGTATGGCCGAATGTGGGAATAGGTTGGTGGGAGATGAGGAATGTAGCGAGAGAACGCGGTCGAAGGGGGGTGCTGGGTAGTCAGTCAGTGAGTGTGTCAAAGTGGTAAGAAGAGAAGACGTTAGAGGTTATGACTGTTATAATAAAAATGAATAATTATTTACACAAGTATTTTGTCTTTTTAATCGTATAAAAGGGTATCAATGATTATTAGAAATAAATGTATATTTTCAATTCATCAATAATTAAATTTCTTGTTAATATTGCAAATTCGGCCGGACAGATTTTCAAGCGGTTTTGCAACAATTGTCACAGATTTTTTTTAGAATGTTGAGAGGGTTGAAGGTTTAGTCGTTGAAGGCACTAAGGAGGGGAACCACTAGTATTATTATATAATATTAGCAAACGTTATTATTGATCTGCTTTTAAAATAATTTGTAGATTACTCTTGAAGAATCAATTCGATATAAACCAGGTGATGCCGTGGAACAGTGGCTCACTGAACTGTTGTGTCTCGATGCTACAAATTCAGAAAGATCATGGAGTGGAGTACCTTCCCCAAATGAATGTGATCTTTACTATATCAATAGGTAGGTTTTAAAATGATTTTACATTAATAATATTACAGTTTCTATCATTCAAAGTGAATCAAATAAAACCAAAATATTTATACTACTATTATTACAGTTCTAATTGTCAAAATTTTCTCCAAACTTGGAATTTGTACTAAAGGTATACATTACTTATCTGAATGTAGATATCTTCTTCTTCCTGTATCAGTTGGTTCCAGATGTCCCTATCAACAACCTTACTTTTCCATTGCCTTACTTGCATGTTTTGGAGATCAGACTCTGTATCATGCAATTATCCTGCAGTCGGGGCTCCCCCCTTGGTCTTCTGCCGCCGGGATGACCTTCATAGCTTTCCACGACGCTCTCTCCCTTCCCATTCTGTGGAGATGTGCTAACCGTAGCAATCTTCCCAGCTTTACCACGGTGATTAAATCATCCTCCTTTAAGAGCTGCTTCAATTTAGCTTTGTTTCGGCACCGTGAATGCCGTTTTCCACTGCTGGCCCTTATATACATCTCAACAGAGATGATATACATTATAAAAATATAAATCATTGTCTTATAAATCTTTAATTTATATGCAAAATAAAAATATACCCTATATCTTATAGTGGATATTATAGTTGCTGCATGATTTTGAGCGTAAGTTTTCAAGAGTGTGACTACATTGTAGGACAGCGGTCTTTGTCAGCCACCAATAAAATAACATAACGGCAGCTTAAAGTTAAATCTAACTCAAATATGCCTCAGAAACCTCCAGTAATCGATTGTTTTTCAGAATGATGGTTTTTATATGTATGTTTATATCTATCTATGAGCAGTCTAAATTTAAAGATAATCTTTGGAAGCATTATCAATAAAAAAATTCAAAAACTCAGAAACGTATTTTCTATATCACTTCGTTCAATTTTTTTTTTTTTTTTTTTTTGATAATGGACCTTGGTATTTTATGGGTGATAAAACAGTATTTATCTACTATTATACCAATATTGTTCTGAAGTGGGAAAGCTTAACTTTGAGCGATTTGCATGAAAAATTGTTTAAAAACAAAATGATAACGTTTATGAATTTAATTAGTATGAAAATTTATTGAAAATCGTGAAAACTGAAGAAAAAAATTCAATAAATTTGCATTTTCGAAAGATGGATTTTATCTGAAACCAAAGAATAGGTTCTGGTATATCAAAATTTGAGCTCCTTGCGATTTTTATTTTTGAGGTATTTCTTTTTTTTATTCACCCACTTACATTATATATCGTTTGGTGATTGATTTTCAAAAAGTTGTCATGTTGTAGCAAGAAAAACTTAAAAATTAGTTAAGTAGTTATTCTCTCTCATGTGAGGGTTTCAGACTAACTGTATACATACAATACGAGAAAGTTGTGTGTTTCATACCAGATTCTTTTCTTACTCAGGGAACCTGAAAAGTTATATTTCCGGGTAAAACATAATTTCGCAAAAATTTGAAGCGTTCGCATGCAACAGTAAAAGAAAGAAATAATTTTCTAAAGTTGTGTGTTATATTAAATGTATTGTTGTCTGCAGTGCTGGGCGTATTTTAGACTTTGTTGCTTGTTTCTCTTACGTTCTGCAGACTGGTTTTGGAGCATCGTTAGTTGCATTGTAATAATAAGTTGTTATTAACTCCCAGGTTCTTCTTTTTCTCATTAATAATTTCATGCACTACGAAAATTACTGATAATTGTTGTAGTAGTTATTGATAAAAGTTGTTTAAAATTTAAAAAAAAATATGTATTTGTTTAAAATCTGTTAAAAACATGGTCTTTTGCAATTTTATGAAGAAGAAAATTACTTCCAATGAAATTCCGAATCTATTTTGTTTTGTTAATTACTTGTAAATCTCTATGTAAAGATCGCATTTAAAGGTTTTCATTCCATTCCCTTTAAAAAAAAAAAAAAAAAAAAAATTGGAGAAAAAATTAGGCTAGTTTAAAAAAAATGTTTCTTTGAATGTAGTAAAGGCTTATTCAGTCTTCTGACGGCTTTAAAGCTTTTAGCAAGATGATAAAGATATGAGGCAAATTTCGATAATACTGTTAGTGGCTTGAGAAAGATAAGAACTGAAAATAAAATGTTGCAAAAAATCAAAATGAATATGCAGACGTATTACTTACCTGTTTCGGTTTTTCAGGGATACATTGTTTTGTTATCACAAGGCTTCTGAAGCATTCCTCCATAAAATAATGGCTTTATATGTATCCTCACATTATAAGGTATTTATTAATTCTATATTTTTAAATTATAAGGAAGTATAATTTATTTATAGATTACGATAAATTTAATCTATTGTAGAATAGTCCTAACGATTTGCAACTCATGTCTGATGCACCGGCACATCATTTGTTTTGCTTATTGGGACCAGTTGATCCAAAGAAAACCGTCTTGCCAGAAGTTTTATGTGTTATACAAGTAAGTTATTAAATGATTATTAATAATTCAGTTGATTAATATCCTTATCATTTAAGTTAGCTTTGATTAGCTAAATTTTAGTTAGCTAGTGTTAGCTTTGATTAAGTACGACACAATCGAACTTTTGGTCACTAATATATTCTTTGAAAAAATAAATAAGAAAATAGTATTTTTATCTGGGATTTTATCCGTCGTAGCATGCATATTAATTTGTATCGTCAGAATAAAGTGATGATGATGATGATCGCACTTTTTACTGAGTAGAGTCACTTTCTTCGCTGAATTTAATAGAACTGAAAGTACATTATGATCTTTTAGGTTTCCGCAGCCATTTTCATGAAAAACACTTTAGTTTCCAGGTTGAGATAGCGTCAGTGGTTTGCTAGAAACCGACGATTCGCACATATTCGAATGAGCCTCTTCAGGGTCGTTACAACTGAAAGCTAATGAAGCAATGAACCTTGGTAAAGAAAGGGCGCCCTCCTTTATTGTAATTACATTAAATTTTCACTGAAGAAAATTTTTGGAGGCCCTCAGTTTACGGAAAATGTTGTTAGTGATTATCTATATTTATGTCTGTGTCTGAAAAGAATGTCTCAAAAACGAGAAAGCAGGAAGCTTATACTTGGAATTCCGTTTAATTTCGGATTCCAACGAAAGGAATGACCAACATCGGTCAACTCGAATGCAACTTTATTGTTTTTCGTTATTTTCTCAAAAGTGATCCAATGATTGTTCTCAACTTTGCACACATAATATACAACCCTATTCTTTCATTGAATAATTTTTCCAGTAAAATTATTCAACTCCAGTAATTTCCAGTAAAATTAATTTCACTAGTCTTAATAGTTAGAAATGTTAGATTTGACTCAATAAAGCTGTGTCGGTACAAATATAGTGCCCTCATCTATAGGCATTAAGATTAACTAATATGCCGACCTTTCAGAAAATTTTGGAGTCAGAATGGTTAGCTGGAGAAAGTCATGTTAGTATTTTATATCGCAATTATTTTTGTTTAATTTTTGTTAGGTTTGTTTAGAGGGACAAATATCAAAACGGTCTGTAAATATGTCTCTTTCTCATGGAAATAAACCTACTGGAGATTTAATTCCTTGGACAATAGCACATCAATTTCAGGATGATGAATTTCCAACTCTTTCAGGTCTTAGGATTGTGCGCATAGCTACACATCCAGATTATCAATCAGTAAGTGTATAGTTTATTGTTAATATAATATTTTTCACTTTTGTGAAAAAGGAATAGTACTTCATAAAATCTCGCTTTAAACAAAATCTTTTATGACTTCAGATTATAACTTTTTTTTATAATTTTACAGATGGGTTATGGTGCCAGAGCTTTATCTTTGCTTAATGATTATTATAGTTTGAAGATTCCTATTTTGGATGACTTCAAAACAACCTCTGATCATCAAAACGGTACAGAATTGTATAATGTTATTTTTTGAATTAGTAACTAGTAGCTGCTTTAAGTAAAGGCAAAAGACATGACAATTATAAATATGTTTTAAAGGATTAAAACAAAATCCTGAACAAACAGATATTATGAACTTTGAGAGATTGATGTTCATAAAAAGAAACACTCAAACCCAGTAAAGCAATGATATACTACTATATTTAAAATACGAGGGTGGTTTGAAAAGTTCTCGGAATGTACTAGAAAGAAGTGTCTTACCTCGGTGGAACTGCTTTTATTTTTCAACATAGTCTCCCTGTAGACTAATGCATTTGGTCCAGCGATGTTCCAATGCCTTTATCCCATCTCGAAAATGAGATTCCTCCAGGCCTGCAAAGTACCTCTCCAATTCGGCTGTCAGTTCTTCCGTTGTAGGAAATCTCCGTCCACCGAGGAAAATTTTCAGCTTGGGGAAGAGATGAAAGTCTGATGGTGCCAAATCAGGTGAATAAGGTGGATGTGGCAACAATTCGTACCTCAGTTCATGAAGTTTTGCCATGGCAATAACACTTGTGTGCGGGCGGGCGTTGTCCTGATGAAAGATGACTTTCTTCCTTGCCAAACCAGGCCTTTTTTCGCGTATCATTTCCTGTAGTTGGTCTAGGAGGTTTGCGTAGTATTGCCCCGTAATTGTTTGGCCAGTAGGAAGATAATCTATCAGCAGAATGCCTTTTGCATCCCAGAAAACTGAGGCCATGACCTTTCCGGCCGAACGTACTGCCTTTGCTTTCTTTGGTGGTGGTGACTCAGCATGTTTCCACTGCTTTGACTGCTGTTTTGTCTCTGGGGTATAGTAGTGGACCCAAGTTTCATCTGTAGTCACAAACCGGCACAAAAAATCTTGTTGGTTGCGCTAAAAACGGGCCAGACTTTGTTCGCCAATCTGGTGCGTTTATGGTCCAATGTCAAGAGCCGCGGCACCCAGCTTGCCGATAATTTTTTCATTCCTAATTCTTCGGTTAAAATGTGATATACCCGTTCAGATGACATCCCTATAGCTTCAGCAATCTCTCGCACTTTCAGTCGACGATCCTCCATGACCATTTTATGCACTTCTGCGATAAATTCTGGGGTCGTAGCACTTTTTGGCCGTCCACTACGCGGATCATCATCTAAGCTCTCCCGACCAAATTTAAACTCGCTGGTCCACTTGGCAACAGTTGAATATGAAGGAGCACAGTCCCCAGTGTGTTCTGAAAGTCGGCATGAATTTCCTTTGCTTTCATACCTTTCTTTACAAAGTACTTAATCACTGCTCGAATCTCAGTTTTTTCCATTGTCACAAATCACTACGCGGAAACAACAACAGAGTCGTCACTACCACTCTCCTGCAGCAAGAGCACTGACGCGCCTCGTGTTCAGTCACAAAGGATGTGTGATTATTGCGCGGGAACCTCGTTGCTCTAGCACTGACATCTAGCGGTGATTCCGAGAACTTTCAAACCACCCTCGTAGATTGGTAAAGAACTTAAGGATCCTTAAAATTTTAAAACACTCAGTGGGTGTTGCTCTTTCAAATTTTGTCTTTTTACATCACTTCTAATTGTGCTCATTCATTAAAAATATTTAGAATTTAAAAAAATAAAAAATAACTCATTTTTGTTTTGTGCTAATAGAAATTTTGTTTTCAGACTTTACAACAAATGGCAAAGAAGATCTTTACAACGAAATAATAGGTAAATTAGTCTTTAATTCTACTGAATTTCAATTGTGTGAAATTAAATCTCTTTAGCTATAGGGTTAATTAATTTAATGGTCGTATCTAATTTCAATAAAGACTTTCTTTTGTACTATCCTTTTTACGTCATTAATCAGATTAGCTGAGTTTAAATAATGGGTTGGCTGGAGTATTATTTAATCAATATACTAATTTCCAGGCCTGATAACTGTAAATAAAATATTTTTATGATCACAGAGATCAAGTCTCTGATTATCTATGGATTTATTAATATTTCTTTGTCTTCAATAGATAAATTGTAGTAATAAATCGCCTAGCTTGGAGTTGATGTTTTCCCAGTTAATAATATATACAAATGGGTACAATCGCGTACAATTGTAAGTTCCAGGCCACACCCTTGTTCCAGATCACTACGCGCATTAGCAGAAAATTAGCCATTTTACTTTAGAGTTCGGGCGTCCACTGTCTGCGTTCATTGCTTGCGACTATCTGACCATTTGTATGGACTATTTTCAATTATAATATATACTTTTATTTTGATATTTTAATATAATGGTGTAGAATATTGTTATCCTTAAATTATGATCATTTTTATTTTCAGAACCTAGATCAAGTCTTCCCCCTCTTTTGATGAAATTAGGTGAAAGGGCTCCAGAAAAACTTGATTATCTTGGAGTATCTTATGGATTAACTCTGCCGCTACTTAGATTTTGGAAAAAAGCAGATTTTGTTCCTGTCTATTTGAGGTACATTTTGAAATATATTACTCTCTCTTATGTCGAAACAAGATTTTCATTATTGAGAGCTGTTAATCGTGATAAGATGTGGAACATTATTTCACTCCTTTTCTCCTGTTGCTTGTGCGTAGAAATTCAGTCGCAACAAGTTCAAACCTTATATTCTAAATTGGGCAAACTCTCGGGAAACGACATGAAGGTTTTGGTCGAATCAGTTAAAACAAGTAGTACATTGCTGATTTCTTCTTCTTTTTTTTTTTTTAATGATTTAACGTCTCTTACAACTTTTATTAATCTTGGTATACCTACTAAGTATATGAAGTGGTTCATTTTTATTTGAAACATTTTAATGAGAAACATTGTAGTGAGAAACATATGGAAAGTTATGGGTATTATGGGAGGGACTGAGACCTTAGGCTTCCATAAAAGGGTCTAAAAATTCTGAATTCGATGAAAATTCAGTAATAGAATATCGTGCGTGTTTCATATCCAATTTTTTTGAAACTTAAGTTACGATTGTTTTTATCCCTATCACATAAACAAATATACATATTTCAGACTTATACTTATTATCTTTTTATCTATTTCAGACAGACCCCAAATGATTTAACTGGTGAGCATTCTTGTATTATGTTGAAATCCTTGAGTGAGAGTGAAAATGTTTCTTGGCTGAAACAGTACTGGCTAGATTTTAGAAGAAGATTTATCTCGCTCCTATCTTATCAGTTTAGAGTTTTTCCAACATCTCTTGCATTGGGTGTAATATTTAATAAGCAGGAAGAGGATGTATCTAGCTGTGAGTAATTTAGCTTCTTAAGATACTGTTTCACTTAAAATAATAATATATTACTTCTTCTTAACCTGGCTTTTTTAACTGGTCAAAAATTACAATTTTATCTAAACAACTTCGGATATATGCGATTTTATCATAGAATTAATATTGACAAATTAGGAGAAATGTATCAAAGCTTCTCCTAATCTTACTTTTTCTAATAAGATGATTAAAGAAGTAAAAGATGGTCTATGTTCCAATAAAATGTGAGGACTATGTACACAAAGTTAAAAGTTTCAGATAGGTCTTAGATCAAAGCTGACAGTCTATCAGAAGTTCTATAAACTATTTTTTTTTTCAAAGTAATGAAGCGCTTACAAAATTGTAAAAATGATAAAAATCTGAATGAATTTTACTAGATGTATTTTAAACGGTCTTCATTTATTTGTATAGTATAATTAAATATCTTCTCTATGTAAAGAGACAGAGAACAGATGATTCCAGAGTCGTCAGACAGCCAGGCTGCTCTATGAGCCATTAGTTCCTATCAGGTGTAGGATTGCTCGGACATCCTAACGAAAATTATTAGCCAAATCAAGGTTTTTATTAGTGTGGGTGCCTGGGCATTCACAGTCCAAGGGCTACGAAGCGGCAGGTCGTCTTCGCCGAGATCTAACACTTGGTGGAATTCTTAGATGCTTCATAAATGCAGCCACCAAAACACGACTGCACTGTAGATCACAAGTATTGTGAGTGAAAACCCTAGGGCAGAGCCAGATGACAAAGTTCATCAATAGCTATTCCCCAGGCTTACTATAGAACTGTTCCAAGAAGGCCGTGCGTCCTTAGGGATGACTGGCACATGCAGGAGTCGCCTGACAATGGACAGCCTATGCAGTTTATGTCAGAAAGAAGAGGAAACAACATTGCACATTGTGTGTCAGTGTGAGGGGCTTGTGTGGCTGAGAGTTCGCTTCTTTGGGGAAAAAACCTATCTCTTTTAAACTTTAACCAGAAGTCCCTCTTCAGATTCCAAAGTCTAATTAAACACATAGGACTCTCTAAGTTATACAGATAGTAATGGAGAAGTCCTATATTTGTGGGTGTCAGCCTTTCTAACTAACCCCCACAGAATCTTTATCTAATCTGATCTAATATTTATTAGGATAACTAAGCATAATAAGAATCTTTCTTTCACAGGCTTAAAAAAAGAGGAGTTGGACTGTCATATTACAAAATACGATTTAAAAAGATTGGAATTGTATTGCAATAATGTAGCCGACTACCATTTAATTATGGACCTAATGCCAAGTCTTGCAAAACTATTTTTTTTGGATCAGTTGGGACATATAAAATGTACGGCCATTCAGTTAGCATTATTAGTTGGAGTAGGTTTACAACATAAAACTGTGGATGAAGTTGCCAAAGAATTAGATATACCTGTTTCACAACTTCTTGGTCTACAAATACGACTTATTAAAAAAATTTTTCACGTTATGATGAACGTTGTGGAAGATTCAGTCGAACAGACATTGGGGTTCAATCAGAATTCTAATGTTACGTTAAATGCAGATGATACACCATTACAAGATCTAAATGAAGAATTAGAAAAGGCTGATAAGGTAACGCTCCTCGTATATACATAGAAGTTTGTATTATGTAATTATTCTTAGAAGTTGCTGAGTGTTTGCATTATAATGTACTTAGTGGTCGGAGGCTTACTTTGAATAGAGCACTTAAGTCATAAGAACCCATTAGGTTGACAGAATTTATTCTCACGTGCATTAATGAATGATGTGCCCCGTCTTTTTCACATTGTGACAATACATAGAATTCGGTATACAAAGAAAGAAGGTAAGGAATTACGGGTAACGGATCAGTGAACTGAGTGACACGATCAGTTAGTTTAAATGATCGTAGAAGAAGGCCATAAAAATAATTTTTTATATGCTAAAATCATTCAGTTAGGGATGGGATCCTAACTATCCTTAGTTCAGTAAAAAATTCTATAAAATTAAAAATTAAGAGAAATAAAAATAATTATATAATGAGTATGTATTTAAGGTTTTGATAAGTAAATATATAACTTTTCTAGTACATTTAATTTACAGCACAGTTGTTTAAATATTTTAATATTTTATTTATAATTCAGTTATCCAAATCTTTATTTTTAAATGTTAAAGAATTTTTAACTCAACTGAAGATGTTTTGGGTTCCTAACTGAAAGTTTTGAGAAAACGAAAAATAATGATTCAGGTTTGCTATTGCAGTCACTTAAATATCGATTGCGGAACTTAAGTTGAACAGGCTGCTTATGTATCGAAGTCAAAACTCACTATTTCACAGGAGATATTTGAAGTGAATTAGTTCTTGTAAGAAGCGGAACGATTTTCACTGTATTAGGAGAAAATTAGATTTTATAATTTTCTTTTTTATAACTTTCATTTTTTACATATTAATCCATATAATAAACAAATCTAGTTCCACCATTAAAAAGATTACAGAATCGTCTTTTGAAATATGTTTCTAATTCTATTAAAAATGGAATTCTAATTATCTAAAACTGCAAAATGTGATCTTTAATATTGAGAGCATAAGTAAACCACTGCTTTATTTAAACATTTATGGGCTTAATCAGAAACTTATTGGATTATCTTAGCTGGTTTGACGCATTTTAAGGAATTTATTTATATCACTTGCAGAAAATCAAGAAAAAGCAAAAACGTGAAAAAAACTTATTGAAAGAAGAATACCAAAATGAGTTTGCTATTAAAGGTTCAGAAGATCAATGGAGTAAAGCTTTATCATCAGGGAATTCCAGTATTCTGAGTATAAAAAGGTACGTACCCATTAATTTTTGTTGGCAGGTTATTAAAAATTTTCTTTCAAACCTTCACATTCTATTCAAGTGTCAAATTCCAAATATTTTCAGATTTTGTGTAATTTATCTGAAAATAGTTATTTAAATAAAACAAAATTCACTTCGCCAACGTTTCGTCTTATATTAAGACATCATCAGGGCTACAAAATAACACATAGCAAAGACTAAACAAAAAAAAAACAACAAAACACACTCCTTTTATGATACAAAAATATTAAAATGACAACAATAATTATCAGGTATTGATTTACGTATCATCTGAGTTTTTCTATAATAAAATACAGTTATGGATGCCAAAACATAATTCCATGATTCCACAAACAATCAATAAATTTAAATAACATAAAAAATTACAACACCATATCTAACAGCAGTTAGAGAAAGTAAAAAAAAAAAAAAACAAATAAGTAAAATAACCTTATATTTAGTTTAGGAGAAATAACAAAAATATAACCTCAGCGTAAATGATATTGTCCAATCAAATTACAGTGTATTGCACTGAGATAGAAATGTCAGATTTTTTTATTACAAGCTTTTGGATATCACTTTATTTGGCACTTTCTTTAGACAGTCTTTTAAATTTGATAAAAAAACAAACCAAAGTTCTGTACTCTTCCACAGCATTCTTTGGAAAAAGCCATAACTTTGATTATGAAAATGTTAAAATATTAGAGAAAGGATTTAACAAATTTAAAAGACTGTTTAAAGAAAGGGCCACATAAAGTAATATCCAAATGCTTGAATAAATAATCTGACATTTCTGATCTCAGTGCAATGTACTGTAATTTGATTGCACAATATCATTTACGCTGAGGTTATATTTTTGTTATTTCTCCTAAACTTTGAATATATTTAAGGTTATTTTACTTATTTGTTTTTTGTTACTTTCTCTAAGTGCTGTTAGATATGATGTAATTTTTTATGTAATTTAAATTTGTTGATTGTTTATGGAATGCATGGAATTATGTTTCGGCATCCATTACTATATTTTATTGTAGAAGACACTCAGGCATGCTTGTGATATAAAATATTGTTGTCATTTTCATCTTTTTTGTATCATAAAAGGAGTGTGTTTTGTTTAGTCATTGTTATTTGTTATTTTGTAGCCCTGATAATGTCTCAATTAAGACGAAACGTTGGTGAAGTAAATTTTGTTTTATTTAAACTGACCAAATTAAATTCATCAAGATTCTATATCCATTGTGAACTTATTGATCAAAATATTAACGATTTTTAATAGTTATTTTTAAACAAGAGAGTAAAATAACATTTCCTCACCCGATTTCAAGTTAACTAAACAAGAGACATAAAAGCACTTAACTAACCACGCTTTTTTTTTTTTTTTTTTTTTTTTTTTTTTTTTTTTTTTTTTTTTTTTTTTTTTTTTTTTTTACCCTATCAAAAACATAAAAACGTTATAGGACTAATCTTTTCTAATGATAAGCGCAAGATTAGCTTCAGTTTTAGGAACATTATCTTGATTGTGAGGTCGGGTGACTTTCAGTGCTGTGTAGCAAGATAAAAATTCTTCCCTAATGTCTTGTTCGGTCAATGAGTAAGGTACACCTTGTAGTACGACTGAAATCGTTTGGCTCTGTCTTCAGGATTGAGAATGTGAAAAATTTTAGTTTTGAATCTGTGTAAAATTTTGAAATGGCTGTAAAAGCCCTTAGATGTGCCAAGCAGAATTTTTATTTTATTATTGCGTTGCTTAATATGGAAATCTGATTTGGTAAGTAGTTTTAGATCTTTGCTTGTAATTCTGTGCATTGGTTGCTTCGAGAATTGCACTGAGAAGGCTCCGTCTTTGGGGTAGTTATATGGACCCCTAGGGGCCTTGGATAGCATAGGGATTGGACCATCACCACAGACAATAAAAATCAGAAAAACTCATGTTATGTGTTCCATACCTACACCAGATTTTTAAAATGGAGTTGGGCTGCATCGCGATAGTCTTTCTTTTTTGCTTACACTAGCAGAACTGAATAGGACGTATAAAATCTTTCTGACTAGGAAGTAATAGTTATTTATTTGACAAGTCATAGAAGTAGGACTTTTTACACGAATTATTTATTTGACAAGTGATAGAAGCAGCACTTTGTACACACTCGTGTTCAGACTTTGACGGCAAGAGCGCGAGTGTGTCAACTGGAAGAGAATTGTAACAAATATTTCGCTCAAGAATTAAATATTAGATTTTATCTGCAGCTTTATTAAATTGGTTCTTAATTTATATGAATATAAACAAATGTGAAAAGTTGAAAATTACTGGGAATGTATTTTAATTCAAGTCAAGTACTCCCTTTCTCGCTAACCTGATCGTTTGGTACAACCTCAAATCTGCTGTATCTGGGATTGTTAGAGTTGAATAAATAATGCCACTTTCACAAACTAGTGAGAGAAAGTGGTGCGTAACTCACTTGTGTGTGCAAGTTGAACTTTCTTCACTAAATTTAGTGTAATAATCGTCACATTATTCAATGATTGCAGAAAAAATATTTTATTGTACCCGCTTACTTTCTATCCTTGTGATTAAAAAAACAAATTCTCTCACTGCTTGTAATCCAGTAATTGTGTAACAATAGAATTTTTTCGATGTTAGTCAACCTCTGATATTTTCCGACTCTGCATACCCAGTGTGTCCATCAGTTCTAATTTATTCACCGATTTTTGAGGAATAATTATCATAATATTACTCTTGAAAAACCAATGTTCCTTAATTTAACTGTTATGATTAATGAATTCTTTCGTAAACGTTCTTCTGTATTTTGTGTTAACTGACTTATTACAACATCCTTTTGGATCGTTTCAATAATCATTTTTCATTTATTATTTCTTTTAATAATAATAATACATTTGATGTTATATATTTTTGCTCTTAAAATGAAAGAGAATTTTAACATTTTTTTAAGCATTTTTAATAATTAATTTATCATTATTTGTTTCAGTGGTAAAATGTTTATATCGGAATCACCATCCGAAGATCAAGATTATACTATGATTCCAAAAAAGAAAACAAAGAAAACTTAATATTAGTATTTAATTGTAAATTTTGTAAATATATTATTTATATAAATTTCTTCTTTTTTCTCCCTCTAAAGTAACTCAAATCAGGGAGTTTGTTAACAACATATTTTATCAGCAGTTACATGCATTAATCACAAATAATTATATTTAAAAATTAACCGTCTAATAAATAGTATTACAAGTAAAAATAGAATGGTGACGATGATAGAAATTTTGGAAACAAAATTCAAAAAACTGTCCAATTAATTTGCAATTAGCCTTTCAAGTGGAAATGGCGAACGTTCTCCTTGCAGTTTCATGTCATAACATCTTCCTTCTCAGGTTTCCTAATTTCCCTCACTCGGAAGCAGGATGTTAGATATTGTGCTACCTCCTGTTGCACAGTCACAGGAAAGATTGCTAATGTATTGAAACTGTGCAAATAAGACATAATGCCTACATAAAAGACTATTCAAGATTTGAGTTAATTTATAAGGTAAAGAAAGCTTGCCACTGATGGGAAGAATTCCTTGGTCATCCAGTAATTGTCACAATTACCACATTATCAGTCATCTAGTCACATATAAAACTGGACTGATAGTATAGGACTGGTGTGATGATTTGAACGATGGCAGAAACGTCTTTTGTCAATATGTTAAGCAATTCATTGCCAACGATGCCTGTAAGTCCCTTCAGCCAATGGAAATCTAAGATCTAATCTTGATTATTAATAAGTAGATTACTAATTTTCTTGCATTCAATTAGTGGTTGATAGTTGGTTATTCAGTGAGATAGGAGTGACGTTGATATCGGTAAAAATAGTAGCGATTTTTGGTTCATGAACAGGCAACGTGTATTCATATCGGAAAGCTTCTGCTTCATTATTAGAGCAATTTTTCTGCCATTAATTTCGCGAGAATATTATCTTTTTGGAACATGGCCCACCCATTTCTAGCATCGCATTACTGCTGTCCGTATAGAGTAAGCATAGTCGAAGTTGTCCGATGGATTAAGAAAGCGTTTTTGAAGGATGTATCCATCCTGTTTTGCTCACTAGATAATTTTATTCTGTAGTTTTCATAAGCCATCATCAGTCACTAATTAACATAAACGTAAAGCTTTTTTTACTTTTTTTTTTTTTTACAAAAAAAAGGCAACAGAAACTGCCTTCTGAGGAGAAGCCATTATTTGACATATGTCCAGAACATAAATTAATAATATTTGAAGAGTTCGATATTAGACATTTTAATTTAGAATGGATAAAACAGTTACTAGCTGGTGATGTGTGTCACATAAAGAGGAAATATGCAGACGAGAGAATTTACTTGAATACAATAAACTTGATATTCGAAACTTAGTTTCGAAACTTCTACATTATAATAAGGTTCTAAATCTGTTTTGGTGATGTATGCTAAAACTCTGTTACTATTCCTCACACCTTGAACATCTATGTTTTCAGTATCAAAACACGAGCATATAAAATCTCTTACCTGTTGGTATTTCACTGGCTCAGAAAACTTCAAATAACAATGTAAGTGCGTCTCACAGCTTGTTGAAGTACCCTTTTCTATTGAACAGCAGTACAACAGTACAATAGAAAAGTACATACCATCATTAAATTTAAATGTATCATATATTCAAAACGGATCATTTGTACAAATAATCAAGAAAAAGAGAGTTGGACTTTATGAATACCTTAGTTAAAGAAAAGTTTGAAAACATGAAAATGAAACACGTTTTTGCTTATATCTCTCCTGTGCCAGATAGTGCACTTTTCTCTTACCTGGAATTATCTGTGACAGCTTTTCAATCAACTAACAACAGTTTTATCATATTCACCGATATTACTAACAATAAATTAAGTTTCTTTTCTTCTAGTTCTTTATATAAAAGGGTGAAAATTTTAACATGCATCACACACTTTTTTGGAAAGTACGCAAGATAGAACAAAAATCCAAATGATCACTCAATTTTTTTCAAAGATTACAAATATGTTATCAATTCTTTAAGCTGAATTAATATTTCGAAATCAACTTTCTTATTTCAATTGGACCACATAGTTTAACAGATTGTTTTTTCATGAGAAATGGTACTTGGACGTGAAAAATATGTTGAATATTCGCAGAGTTATTCAATTTTGAATGTGAAATTATAGCAACTGCATGTCAGAGAATTTCTCTGCCTTAGAAACTGATATTACAGCCAGCGCATATTCAACGGACTTTTCTCAATTAAGAACAATTTTTTATAAAAATAAAAAAAAAAATCTACTTTTTTTGGAAAGTACGCAAAATAGAATTTTGCGCAGAAAGAACTTGTTAAATAAAATATGTGGCCCAATTTGAAATAAGAAAGTTGATTTCGAAATCTCTCTTATTTCTGCAGCTTAAAAAAAAATGATCATATATTTTGGATCCTTGAAAAAATTAAGCACGTATCATTTGTATTTTTTTTCTATTTATCGTACTTTCCACGATAAGTGAATAGTGCATTTTAAAATTTTCAGCCTGCATACTTGAAATTTATTGGTGATTTTCCATTACAATTTGGAATATTGTCTAATATGCAAGGTCGCTTACCAGATGTATTGAACCAAGATAAACATATCTCCATCATTGTTGTACTTGGTTCCGCAGAGCTGGAAAGCATTAGAGATATTCCAGCAATTAAATATTAAGCATCAGAGTAAATTTGCTCTGTGCATGTCTATGATATCACACTGTTTGACAAAAAACATCCTGATGATGGGCAAACGCCCGAAACCGTCGATGACCACAAAAAGAAGCAGGCTATCATAGAAAATATCCCCGATATTTGCATCACTGGATGTGGCCTGATTCTCATCGCCCCCATTATGACCCACAGGCCATATATTGAACTCTTCATATTCCTTCCCATTTGAACACTTATGAATAGGAACCTGTTTATATTCGTACTCACATTTAAACCTATTATTGTTACTTGGGGTTTTTCAGGGATAGCTGAGACGTTAGATCCTCTACAGAGCTGCAATAAATTTCGATTCTGTCACTGGTGGAATTACGAAGTTCTAAACATTTACTAAAAATTCAGTCTTTTAAGAAAATTTGACAATTTGTAATAATTGCGCTTGGAGGAAGTCGAGTAGGATGATTAGTTTTTTTTAAATTTCTTGTAATTGCTAATTACAACTATATAATGTCGTTTTGAAGCTTAAGACTTGTAGCTATTAATTTGTGATATGTAAAAAAAAAAAATCGACCATCAAATCTCTATAGGGATTAAAAATCGCCATCATGAAACTAGGCATTTATGAATCGCAGATTCCAGTGATAGAAGCATGTCATGAAATTAGTATTTTTCAAGAAGTAAAGAAAAAGCTGTCTCATTAAAATTATCCTAAAATTTTCAGAAATAGTTCATATGCCTCAGACTTTTGCTACTGATACATTTAAAAATAATTTGCCTCCAAAGAAGCAATACGGCGATATGAGTTTATGCACACCAAAGTTTTAAAAGTAAAAAAATTCAGGAAGGTAAACTACGAAAAAAGAAAATTTTGGGAGACATTAAAACAAAACTACCTGGTTAAAATATTCTACATTTAATCATATTATTATTATTAATGTTAAAAAAAATTATTTTTAATTATGTAATAACTGATAAAGTAAGGAACTACACTTCACACCTTATAAACACCCCTTATTAACTACAAATAATATATTTATATATAATTAACATAATCATCTCATTCATTCATACTTTATATTGTGGAAGCAACCTTATAATATAAATGATTCTTAAAAAAAAAAAAAAAACAATCATTTCTTTTATCTCTATTTACAAACTACCTTATATACAAATGTGTTATAAATAATCATTCTTAAACCTAAAATCAAAATAACCTAATAAAAAAATATACTTGTTAAAAAAAAGATGAATAAAAATGTTAATATATAAAATACATACAATTAAACGATTGCTTTATAATAAAAATGATTTCTAATTTCATCCTATTTCTCAGGATGCATGTAGGTTATTGCACCTGAATTACTTAACCATTACAGATTTTTTTTTTTATAAGATGTAACAATTATTAATTTACTGTATTAATTATATTATCTTACATTTAATAGCTTATTAGCCACACCGGTAATTCTAAAGCAAAATTTCGTTTCAAAAATGCCAGAAAAGATAAAAATAATTTACATATCACCGTTTTTTTTAGTACAGTGTTATATTGTGAGATTTCAATACCGTGCAATTATAAGACGGCGATCTACATAACTACGTTGACTGCAAATTTAAAGAATTTTTTTTTATTACAATGAGATATTATGCCAATGATACATTTTTATTTATTGCTTATAAATGTTAGGAAAGCCCAGCATTTTTTTTTTTTTAACAAAATAAATAATACATGTGTCAACTACAGAAAAAAAAATTCTTTGATAACTAAGTTGTTTGTGATGTGTAAATTTAAGGGATTAATTGATTTAAAGCTTGAAGAATTTAAAACTTTAATATAAAAAACAATTATTATTATTATTAAAATCAAGTACTTACTTCAAAAATTATAATGTTCCAAACTTATAGATAATTTTGAGCTTTAAGTACTTTTTACACAAAACAAAATAAAAAAAAAATTAAAAATTATACATCTCATCGTCTATGAAAACAAGCTTTTCTAATATTAACATTTCAATTGAATTTATATAAATAAGTATATATTTAAAAGTAATATTTCACATAGATCTCATTAAGATTAAAATATAAAATAAAAAGGTATTGCCACTATTTTTATTATAGTATCAGAAATATTCTGCATCTGTTATAATAATTAGTACTATAAACTTAAAAGTAATATTCTTTTTAATGAACTGTTTTCGATCTGAGTAAATAAAATATATTAAAAAAAAAAAATGTTCATGGCACCAAGAATAACCATTTATTTAGATGTCTTATATTAATCATTTTCTATGAATAAAGGGAGGCTTTACCAAAACTTATTTGAGGGGTCTAGAGCAAAGGATGTATAAGTTGCATATACACTGTAATGCACTTATCCCCCTCCTGCTTTGGACCCCTCATTTGAAAGCCTTAAAAAAAATTAATAAATAAATAAATGCTTTCTCCAGAAATAACACTTTGTATTTTTCACTTGTAAAGCAATACAAAATAAAAAAAAATAGCATCAACTAAATATTATCTCCTATTTACAAATTCAAATATGGGCCAGCTCATTAGAGCTTTACACATAGTGATCCGTAATAAAATGTCAAAGATCTTTATATAGTCTGGATTTCAGTCTTCTAGATGGTGTAAGCTCACCTATGTCATAGTGTAACGCTGAAGATTCTATCTAAAAGGTTAAGAAGAAATTGTCAGTTAGTTTAGTCATGTGTGTGTGTGTGTGAGTGAATGTCTGATATGTCAAGATATGGTAATAAACCAAGGGGCGTTTAATGCAATGTGTAGTACTTTGTTTTGAAATGTCTATAATCGCTTCGGTAGTAAGTTGCTGTTACCCAAACTCGGCAGGCATATTTCAGGAGAAGTCTTAGTGGCTTGTAGAGAAATAGGGTACAGGAATAACTGGATGGGATGTTTCTGTTAATAAGTGGGTATAACTGTTTCAGTATGTTTGTAGCAGTTTAGTGTTGATGTGTAGACTCCTGGTGAATCTTGTATCTCTATTACGCGGATGATAGCGTACCCTTTGATGTTTTTGTTTCCAGGGAATTTCCTGGTTGTTAATAAATTGTCAGCATGCAAAGATCTTCATTCCCAGAAGCGAAGATTTTTGCTTCCGTTGTTGAAGGTTTTAACTTCAGTTTCCATCTTTTGAAACTGTTTGATATAGTATCAATTGATGTCTCTAAATCAGTGATTCTTCTGGTTATGTCTTTGTTGGATGAGGCTAACAGGTATCATCCGGGTATGCAGCTAGGCCGTTAAAATAGGCTGAGATTGTCCGAGTAGTATAGATTGAAGAGGATAGGACTCATGATTGCCCACTGTGGTAATTCCACAAGAATTCGACTTCTAGTACTGTTTGTGTTGTAGAGTCTTACATGGAATGTTCAATCTTGCAAAAAGAATCCTATAATTTGAGAAATGTAGTTTGTTTTTCTAAGTTTGTAGGGTAACCCACTGTCAAATGCGGCAGCTACATCAAGAAATATCGCTGCCGTATATTTTCTTTCTTCAAAATTATGTACTAAGTGTTCTATAAATCTCCTAAGTTGATGTTCTGGTTAGTGTTTCGGTCTGAATCCAAACTGATGAGGTAGAATTGTATTTGTGTAAGTGAAGTGTTCTAAGATTTTTTTTTATATATTTTTTTCATGTATTTTCAAAAGGGCGTTTAAGAGGCTGATCGGTCGGTAACTGACTGTATCAATTTTTGATCTACCAGGTTTGTGAAATCCTATTACGGCGACATTCTTCCAACTTCTCGGAAAGTATCTTAGTCGAAAGCAAGCGTTAAAGATTCCAGTTAGGAGGGCGGTATTTTTCCGGGGCAGAGATTTAAAGCAATGCTTCTGATTAAGTCTTCTCCGGGAGCTTTTTTGTTGGAAGTCCGCTGAATATAGTGATTATTTCAGAAGAAGTGAATGAGATAGGTCGTTCTGCAGTGAGTTGAGATTACTTCAATTTGTTGTTAATGCCATGGTCACTGTCCTGATCCGTCAGGTCAGTTAAAGTGAACTTGCTTTCGAGATGAGATGCTCTTTCGCACTTTTGCTCTTCGCTTGTTGCCAGATTATTTCTCATTAGCAGTGAAGGAATCAGAGAATGTTCGTTCAGCAGTCGTTTGTTTTTCCTAGAGACAAGGGTTACCGAAGGTCATTATTTCTAAGAAAGTGTTCAGCAGTGAGTTTTATCTGCAGGGTTCCTAGTTCTTTGTCAGATCTTACGGATTCTGTTTTTTTTCACGTATTAGTTTAAGAATCTGTCCGGGTACAGGTTGTGTCTGCTGATGTTATCCTGTCTTTTGTAAGTAGAGTTATATTATCTCCTAAATTAAGAAGAAATTAAATATTAGAATAAAAAAAAAAAATTGATATACCATATAAATATATACAGTGAATATAAGAAAAAAACAGGTTGAAGTATTTACCACGCACGTTTATCTTATCACGCATTTATTAGGTTTTCCTCGCTAGTGTCCATAAAAGTATCCATTCATTATATTTCTTTTTTTTTTTTTTAATTTATACTTAATAGTCATTTATAAATTTCATTTTTAAACATATGTTCTATACTATAAACAAACTAAAAACATACAGCATTGAAATTTTAAACATTAAAACTCGAGATTAAATTTCATTTTTATTTTAATTTATTCCCAATCGTGAAGAATTTAAATTTCGCTTTTATAGGAATTCCATAATCAAGAGGAGGTTTTGTTTTAAAATTGTTTAGAAGAATGGTCAATTACAATTATTATTATTATAAATATATATATTTATAATTTGCGACAGTATGCAATAAGACAAATAGGCCAAGAATTATTATTTCGAAAAAGAGCCGAGATATAAAATAAAATTATGTTAAAGAAACTCAGAAATATCAAAACTAAACAATGTTCATCTAGTAACTTTACACCCAACTTACGAAAAACTTACAATTTATTATCAGAAATGAATGTGAAAAATAAAGCGAGAAAATCAGCCATTTTCTTATAATGAATTAGTTTATGAACAAGGTCATTTTCGTGGCTCATAAATGTTTATAATCTTCCGAACATTAAAAAATTATACTCAACCCTGAAAGAAAATTTTATTAAATTTTGACTATACAGTTTAAAGGTCTCAGTACAGCAAATAAATGAAAAAAAATTCCCTGCTTTTAAACATACACATGAAAAAAATTGTAAATTGCCTGTAAAAGTTTTTCATAGTAATCTAACAAGTTAAACGACTGAACAAATAAAAACAATTCTTTAAAATCAAAAGGAAAAAATCATTACTGTCTCAATTTTCTAATACATTCAAAGAGAAGCTTCTCTTAAAATGTACAGCTATAGAAAATTTTTGTTTTGTTTTAATAAAATTGCATATGGATCAGATCAAATGTGAATACAAAAATATTCATTCTTCAAAAAAACATTGCTTGAATCAATTACTCTCCTCGCAGGATATTTTATAAACACACTCCTTGAATTTTCATAAAAAAAAAAAAAAAAAAAATAACATTACTGAACAACAACCTTACTACAGAAATTTTCTACTACTTTTTTTTTATTTTCTAGCTCACTTTAAAAACGATCTTTAACCGAATTCGCTTGGGTCATAAGACCAAAACAAAACTTCAGGTTTAATTGGCTAGGCTGACGGTAATGAACATGCTATTATTATCGGAAAATAACGACGTAGTATTCTGGAGGATTTTCAAAATTATGATAGACAAGCAGGAAATAATAGGTCTTCTTGATAACGGGACAATGAAGTCTTCAAAATGATCAGAAAATTACCTGTCCATCGCCAGCAAAACTAGCTGATAGGTACTATCTTCACAAAACATAAATGACAACCATTCTGACATGAAGATAAATTAAGAATTAGTGAGAAAAGGTATTATGGCAGGGAACAAGGCCTGCGACTGCCAGGGACTTGGAACTACCTATAAAACCGTAGGCTGAGACATAAGTCCCTAAAATGTCGTCAAAAAATCGACTTTCGATATGAGGAGAAAGATCTTGAGGCGTATTTTTGGAACAGTTTGTGAGAATTGCATGGGTAATCATGTGATATATATTTAAAGATATTTTACTGACGAATACAAACTTAAACCCACAATGTTTAGAAGAATGTACTCAAAATTAATGCAATGTATTTAGCTTTGTATCTTCTCCCTCTAATATACACATCTCTGCACCTCTATGCGTCTCTCTCGTAAGTTATAAGAAAATATGACTATAGATGCATTCTATCACGTTGCGCTCAAACCGTGAAATATACAAGACAAAAATACAGAAACAAAATAGTTAAGAATACTTTTGCTTTTTTGACTTTCTTCCTTAATTCATGAAAATGTATTAAATTTTATAAGGCTTTGAATAGCAATACTGCTATGCTAAAGTCTACCCGATGCTGGATTCGATTCTCGGTCTTGGCTTAGATTCAGATGTTTGAATTAATTATAGAAATATATATTGTATGTCTTTTCCGCATCTATTCATGATACCTGATCGGTGGCTGGACCGAGATGGAACCAACCTGCTTGTCTATCAGAATCAGCGGTCAGAACCAACCTGAAATAATAGGCATTACATTAGTTATTTTTATTTCTTTTTTAGGAAGTTGTGCATTATGAACCCACCAAGTGTGTTTGTATACAAAAGTGCAATATACATTAGTAATGTGTAAGTAAACTTTCCAAATATATACTTCTGTAAAATAAAATTGTCAATAAAGATTCTAAATATGTGGTTTGGTCCGCAATTCTGGATAACATCTGGGCTTTTTCCTAAGTTCGTAATATGTTTTTTTTTCTTTTTGCTGGTTCTAACCGGTTTGTATTCTCAACCATCGTCAGGGTATGGTTATCAAGTTTGTGAAGACAGTTGACTTCAACTTTAAGTTTCTATGACACACCATGAGAGAGTGTTGAAGATAACTTGATAACCACTCTGACGCAAGATGAGTATCCGAAAGCGGTAAGAACCAAAAAAAAGAAGCATGCTATGACGGATAAAATCCCCGTTAGAGAAGATTTAATCACGCTGGAGAAAGATCAGAAATCGATACATAACTTTTTCGCGATCATATTCTAATTTTTGTAAAATTTTATAGGAGAACAGTTCTGATTTTTCAAAAACTACTTTCAAATAAATAATGGATATCCAATAATTACAATACTACTTTACTACGCAGTTACTTAATATCTTTCTATAATAAGTCATAAAATTCTACACGAAATAGAAAAATAACATCACCAAATGAATGAAACAGAAAAATTCAAAGCGATTTCTCTTCATCATTAAAAGCGGAAACGAAATAAAGAGAAATTCAAAGCGGTTTCTCTTCATCATTACAAGCCAAAATGAAATAAATGACAACAAAATAAATAAAAAAACTATTTTTTTCTTAGTATATCATTGTTTTAGCTATCAATATTAAAAACCATAACGACCAAACGTTAAATTATGATGTTTTCTCATATAACATCACAGAAGAAAATAATACTGGAGAACCAAAAATGATTATGGTCTGAAATCAGTCGAAAAAGTAAAAAATTGGAAATTAGTACTGACTTGACAATTGAAACCAAAAAAAAGATCACATATTATTGTTTTAAGACATATTTCAATGAAGAATTCACATGCAATAAAGTATTTACAACTCGGGAGATATATTAAAATAATGGAAATCATTACCGATAGGAAATAAAAATAGTAAAATCAGTTTGGGTTCCTTTTTTTCTGTCTCTCTTGTTGGGGGTTTCACTTTGCGAATTTACTGTCCTAAATTACCATTTTTTGAAAATGATCAATAAAGAAAAAATTAACTTTCCACATTCTACAAGACCGTAATTATTGTAAAATCTTTTAGTGATATACAAATTTGATAAACTTAATTATATTCTCAAGGAATAATTGCAAATAAAATTATTTAAACAAAATAAATAAAATAGATATGAATGACAGAGATGCAAGGCTAGCTATATAATTCACAACTTTCTATTTTTCTCAGCGGAAGAATACAGAAGCTTACTTTAATTTATTGTCTGTCAATATTTTAAAATATACTTTTATGTTTATAATTCAACTGAAGAAATGTAATAAATGAATATTGCAAATTATAAACACATTCACGTCAAGGGAGAAAATAATGCTTTACAATTTCGAATGCCCACATTTAAAATTTTTGCATCAGTAAGATAATAGATATAATTAAAAATAAATAAAAAAGAACCAATAATTATAACAGAACTAATGTAGGATTATAAAAATCTAGGAAGTATTCATCATACACATGTAATAAATAAGGAGGCCCCTAAATAATGTTTAAAATATAAATTCCTACCATTAATATTGCCACATAATGACTATTACTTGGCTTCTTGAGGTCTAGAACAGCCTGGAAAGGCAATACCGGCAGTCACATCGCATTTATACAGTTCATCTAACCTAGGTTGTGGAGTATTTAGGTCACTGATATTGGCTTGCTGGGACTGATTTTGTTGCGCAGGTAATGTCTGACCATATTTTTCATGAATGCCTCTATGTCTTTTCAAGGCAAATCTATCAGAAAATCCAACATCACATATGTCACATCGGTGAGGCTTTTCACCAGTATGCACTTTAGCATGATTTTTCAAATGTGTGGCCTGATTAAATGCTGAACCACAAACATTGCAACGATAAGGTTTTTCACCTGTATGAATTCTTCTATGATTCCAAAGTGTTGAATGTCTAGCGAAAGTTTTGCTGCAGATTTCGCATTCATAAGGGCGTTCTCCTGAGTGAATACGTTCGTGATTTTTTAAATGTGGGGCCTGTGAGAACTGCATGCCACACACATCACATTTGAATGGTCGTTCTCCACTGTGAACTCGGTTATGATTTTTGAGATAAGCAGCCCGAGCAAATGCAAGGCCACAGTACTCACACTTAAATGGCTTATCACCAGAATGTAATCGTTTGTGACTCCATAATGAGGAATACCTAGAAAATGTGCCGTCACATATATTGCAATGGAATGGTTTTTCAACAGTTTGTACTCCTCCTACAAACAGGATACCTGATCCGTTACATTTATGGCATTTCGTAACGGTAGCCATACGTCGTTTAACAGGATGCACTCCTTTAGGCGGATCTTCAGTTTCTGTCCCAACTTCTTGGGTACCCTCAAAACCAGAGTCTCTTTCTGACCCATCCTCGCAATTTTCACACTTTAAAAATTTAGACTTCTTTTTGCCAGAATGTTCACAATCAATCTCCACGCCACAGGATGAGCAACACTGTTTCTTATTACCCGTGTTTTGATTATTGTGAGCACTTTGCTTATGTGATTTAAGATCAGAGGCCTGATTAAATGTTGAACCGCACAGATCACATACATAAACTCGTTCCGTTGTAGAGTTAGTATGTATTCTCTTATGATGGTTTAATAGTGACAAGTGTGCAAACACTAAACCACAAACATCGCATTTAAAAGTCGCGGTAGACGCAGCAGCAGCAAGTGACATCTGGTTAACCAAGGCATAATTGTAGGAGAAAGGCTGTGATACATCAAACCTATAACCGCCTTTTTCAGTATCATTTGTATTTCCTACGCCAGTATTTGTTGTTTGCTGATGCACCTTCTGTAGCATATTCACATTGTAACAGAATGGAAATTCCGCAACAGTCGTGGGTACTTTATCGTCCTTCTTTTGTAAAGAATACAATTCAGTTACGTGATGCTGCTGTTGTTGCTGTTGAGGTTGCTGTTGCTGCTGCTGCTGCTGCTGTTGTTGTTGCTGCTGCTGCTGTTGCTGCTGCTGACTTTGAGGTTGTTGCGGTTGCATATTTGACTCAAACATTACCTCCTTCCCATCCTCCGAACAACTTTTTCCTGAAAAGATTGTCTGAGTGAACCTAAAACAAAAACAATATATTAACTTAAAAAAGAAATTATTAAGTTATTACGCAATCATCATATAAGTGCCAACCTATTAATGTTTTCCGCAGGGATATTAAACTGTTTACCAGTAATCATTAGAGCGATTTCTCACAATCTTAAAAAAAAGATGCTAGTCTAGGATACTTTTGATATAACAGAACTATTGTCATCTACACTCCATACACCAATTTGCTTCTACGGTGCTATTCAGGATTACAAAAATTCAAATAATTTTAAAATTACTATCCCAGTACACATCTTATAAGAGTGAGAACTGCAACATATATGAAAATTATACAATCTTTAAAATTGGGAATAGTAATTTTCTAATCAAAATTATTTGTTATACTAAGTAAACAGGGAAATAACTTGTATGTGCAATATTAAATGGGCTATTGATACAAATAAAATGAAAGTAGGTTTGATGGAAACTATTTTAATTTAAGCCCACAAGAACAGTAATAGATTGCTTTTCTTAGAATATTTAAAGTTAAATATAACATACCTTCATCAGAAAGTTCCCATCAGAATTTGTAATTGCTACTTTTCTGGCAATAAAGTTCACTTATAAAATGTATAAATTCTTCTACAACACTAGCAATGACGCTTTCTCTCTCTTTCTAGCTCACCCAACTCTCTCTTTTTGTCAAACGGAGTAATGGCTGACAGACTTTTTTTCTTCCAAATTCTAATAAAGAAAAACCTTTGAGTAATAATTAATATAAATATTTGAGGATAAACAGAACAGAAAATGTAAGATAACACCAATTTCTAATTATTCATTAAAAATATTTTCCATTAATAATTATCCATGAGGTCAAATGCTTCTACATCGAAAGTGTTCTATATCATGAACGCCTACAACAGCAATATCTACATCGAAATTTATCGAGTATCTAGAATAAAGCAATGTAATAATTTTCCTAACATGTAGCACAAAACCTGCAGAAGAGATAAAATTCCCCGATATATAAAAGCATAAAAATTATATTTTTTTAACTCATTTAATTCGCCCCGTTTGTAGAATTGTAAAATCTGAAATGGCACTTTAGATGCACCTTACGTCACCGCCCTCCAAAAACAATTTCTCTAAAAAAATGTTTCCACTAAAAGTGAACGACCTGTAGTTTGAAATAACGTTTCAGCCGCATTCGAAAAATTAAGAATGAAACAAACAGTAAAGATAAACTGAAAGTTCTGAAAGAGTTGAAAAAATTCGTAGAAACTAATGTTCTTCTGCAAAACAGAGGTAAAAAAATTTCAAAATTGGCCCGCGTATATATATATGTATGTGTGTTACGTGTGAACTATATATATATATGTATATATAGTACACATTTTTCAGTACCATTTATTACCTTAGGATTTTAAAGGATCATTCCCTTAGGAAATCTTCATATATATATAACATAAGAGATACATTATATCAAGATCACTAGACTATGACTTACTAGTCAGAAAATTTTTGAAAGAGGATTGTTTTACAATCTAAGACGATTAATACTCAACATAAGCTATATGGGCCCAGAGGGGCTTTGGATAGCATAAAGCTTGGTCCCTCGCCATAGACGTAAAAAAAAAAATATATATATATGGTAAGACTTTAAACAGAGTCAAAGGCAAAGTAGAAACCGTTGCATTTCTATTCAGCTTAGAAAGGCAAGTCTTTCTCTATAGAACTGGCCGGAAAGTAAGTAAACTGTAAATATACTGGATGTGCGAATTGAATATTCATACACACCATTTATTACCTCAGGATTGAAAGGAGCATACTCTTAGGAAATCCTCAGCAATTCGTTCAAAAGATAGGAAATGGATATGATGAGAAAGTATTCTGGATAACCAGCTGCTTCGGATATTGTTGAACTTTGTTTTGATTTTTCGCCATACATTTAAATCATAAAAATGACACCCTACAAAAAGATTACTTTACTCAAAAGACACTTTACAGAAAGATTACTACTACAAGATTTTACTTTACTTTTACTTTTGATCCCCTCAGGGTTGGCTGCATCGGATTGCAAATCTCCATTGACGTATCACTTTAGTCATCTTCTGTTATCCCCAATCATCTTGCATCTTGCATGGTCAGCGTTGCTTGGAAGTCCTATTTTTTCCTTAAGAGGTGGCTTCTATCCAAACCCTATCGTCCTCTATGGTTGTACCAAAAACAATCTTTTGGGGCCGCGCGGCGGCGCTTTCTATAGTCTGAAGCATCTCCCTGATCCGGATATTAGTGTCTTCCTCTGCTACCGATATTCTCCAATAGTTCATCTGTTCAACTTTTAGCATCTGCGTCTGCTTCTTCGTGAGTGACAAGGCTTCGCACGCGTACACACTTTCGATTATGGCCGAGTGTATAAGTCTGAGTGCTTCTTTGACTTAATATTTACTTGGAGTTGCTTCCACAGCACTAGATTTAGACTGCTCTGGGATAGCAAGACGAAATCTTGGTCGCAATGGCTGTTACTATGGAACTTTGTTCTAAGATATTAGCAAGGTAACCTGTTTGAAACTCATTAACCACTTTACGCTGTTTCCTAAACCCCAGCTCATATGAGGTAAGCTTTTGGTGTTCACCCATCAGTTCAATCTGTGTTTTTTCATTCTTTCGTTCGTTTTACATACACAAGAATACCAGGCAATTATATGACCGCTATGAATTTGGATTTTTTCCCGGTTTTAACAGCGGAACTATTAAATATGTTATGCAACTCTCTATATTGCGCCGCTTCCCACACTTCATTGAAAATTCTTAACTACATATTTAGAGAAATAGGTGGCAGGTGTCTGTCTTAGCATTGAATAATGGAAACCGTCCTGTCCAGGCAATATATTCGGCCATTTCTTTAATGCATTATTTAATTCGTACACCTGAAATAAGCAATTTATTTGATCCAGTCTGTAATAACTTCGTTGGCATGATCCGGAGTCAGTGCTTCATGGAAATCCTCAACCCCGTACGTTTTACTTGACTTCGCTTGTAGAGAGTAATCATTTTTTTAGTTTACATATTTTGTTTCAAGTATTTTTTGAACGTGTTCCAATCTAAAATATTGCATAGTTTGTACCATTTATTTCTTTTCTTTGCTTAATAGTACACCGGCAAAGTACACACTTAGGGTGTCTAAAGCCTATATCGATGGTTGTTCGCTGTTTTAACTTTTCTCTTTCATAATTGTCAAGTGATCATAACCTATTGGTGCTTCTATTACCATCAGCCCTACTCAGGCATTAGGTGAACTTAAAGTTTCATCTACAGACTGCTTCCGAAAACCGGCCTGGGAATCATTTGGCCTCCCCTACATTCAACGTGTACAGGTTGTAAAAATTCATTACTTCTTATAATATCCGCCCTTCTAAATTTTCACATACCAGGTATGAAAACACCCTGTATGGGATGAATGGTATTGAGTCGAAAGGAACAGAGGGGCCAGATATTAAGGAGCGGTGATTTAGCAATTGACACTATTCATCAACCGTTGTTCTATGTTCTAATCTGCAGTAAGCGCCAAAAATTGTAATTATGATCCAATTGAATAGATTTTAATCTTACAAATCTGTATTTTATTATAAAATGAGTTATTAAGTAGTACCGGGTTGAAAGATAATTTTTTAAGTTCGAGTATAGCACTGCCACCATACACGTTCTAAGTATATTATATATTTGTAAATCTAAGTTGAAATTAGGTTTAAACCACGTTTCAATTAAGATGGCAACATCTGTAATCCTCTCACTTAGAAATACTTTTTTGTCACGATTTGTTTTGTACAATCTTATATTTATTGGTAGAAATTGAGTTAGTTCTGAAAATAATTCCTTGGAGATACCTTTCTTCTAGAGGTTATTCTGATTGCTATGCATTTCTTCATTACATTTTTCACCGAGTTCAACCCCCAACCACTTAGTTCCCGTTCTTCTTTTTGATATGAAAATTTGAGCGTGTTTCTTTTGAAAGTGATGAAGTTGAATGCTTTACTTTTTTCCATTCAGAGAACTTGGGGGGTGCTCTAGTGTTCTAGAAGTCTCATCCCAATCGCGGTCAATCACTCCGAAAATGCTTCCACTATTGGGTGATCTAAACCGCCTAAGGTCTGCCAAATAACCTTCAAGCTGATTATTTTTCCTTTTTTCCATCTATTGAACCAGTATCTACAGTCGTTTCAACGGAAAGGCATGGTTGTAGGTTGGAAACCAGTTCATTCTTTTGTTTACGAAGACTTCTACAATTTCCTTTCAGAGAGTTATATACCTGCAGTACCGAGAAGGAAATTGTTCCTCCATGTTAATTGGTACATTTAATAATAATAACTATTTGTATTATACTTATCTCTGTTATTCACCTCTGCTACTGACGGATCTCTGTCGTGAGGCAACCCACACATAAGGGTAAAAAAGTTTTCTTAAAAATGACGATCCTCTTGAAAAAATGAAGGTACCGGAGAATGGAAACTTCTTTCCACTCTCTTTAAGCTCCTTCTCTTACTTAGAACTTTCTTGGTTACACTCAAGTCAGTTAGCATTCCTTGTTTGAAGATAATCGTTGGAGTCGTTTTAAAGAAAATTCCAAAAAGCTCACAAATTTATTTTTTAAAAATCGCACTTCCTGTTACCCGATTTTCTTCAAACTTGGATGAACACAATGCAATCAATGTTTCTTAATATTATATATTGTAGAAACTTATGTTGTACTGAAGGGGAACTTTAGAGGAAATTTTAACTCAAAAATCCTTAAAAAATGACTCAGATAAAAGTGATAACCTTTATGTGTGTAAAGATCAATCTATTAAAAATCTCTGGGAAAATTGCGAAAAACGGAAAAAGGAAGTAAAAATCCTAAACCGAGTCAGTTACAATATGGTGGAACAAAAATTTGAGATTTTACTATTTTTCGTTTTCGAGATATTTCGTTATCCTCCCCTCTTACATTATATATACAAAGTTTTTAGAGAATGATATATATATGTATGTGTATACATATGTATATACATATTATATATTAATATATACATATTTGGCACAATTTCAATCCCCCTCTTACAGCAGTAAGACGTAAAATGGACCAAAACGTTATGAAGTATAAAGCATACGCTATAAAATAGTTAAAATTGTAATGCAAATTTTATTTATGCAAATGTAATGTTTATTTTGTTTATTCCATGGTAGAAATTGAAATAAAGGTGGCATTTGATAATTTAGTATGGGTATTCATATAATTTTTAATGGCACAATATTTTTAGTTTAACAGATGTCTAGATTTTGGACGCACATAAGCAACTAAAAGTAAAATGCCGACCGAAAAAAGTTAGAAGGTTAAAGGTAGCACTTGTTATTATAATGTAGCAAACAATGGTATTTTTAATTACCTAATATTTTTATTTACAGAGAACCTGTCGTAGAATTTACGCGCGCAGAAGTACTAAAATGCTGACCGAAAAAAGTTTTTCTTCAATCGAATTAAGATTGAATTCTTATATTGCATTTCTGTCACAAAAGTACATTCCATACTATCATTGCTGCCGGTCCATCATAAGAAACATGGGAATAAATATCTTCTCAGGGCGACAAGGTAAACAATTTTTATACATTCTTTTGTTTTATTTAAAAATGAAATAGATTAATAAATGAAAAAAAATTGTATTAGGTTATTTTACTGTCTTTTTACCAAGGATATTTCAGAATAACTCAGCTTTACAATCAAATAATTTAAAATTGATGAGACATTAGACAGAAGCGATTTTGTCCAAGGTGTATTTGAAGCTTTTATGAATGAAATTATGTTTACAAATTAAAAGAATCTTTCGACTTCCTTGACAAAATTGCTAAATTTATTATATTGTACTAGGCATATTAGGCACTATATTCAACTTTTCTCTTAAAAAATTAGATTTGTCACCTGGGTTGAGACTTTCTTCCAAACAAAATCATTAGTTTACAGCAACGCTCAGAAACTGATGTTGCAACTGAATATCAGGTATTTTCCGGGATTGCCTGCTTCATTTTATGGTCATCGACCAGTTCGGGCATTCGCCCATCATCAGTATATCTTGATAAACAGTATGATGATACAGGCTTGCACAGAGCAAATCAGTTTATACACTGTTTTCGAAAGTATTTTGTTATGAGCTAATTCGGTTAAGGAGTTCTTCATACCTGACTAAGGCCATATGTTGTTTCCATTTGTAAGATATTGTATTTTTGGTTCTGTAACTGCAAAACTGAACATTTAACTAAATAACGGCATATGTTTGCTCAATTTAGTCTAGCCTATCAACTACCATGCACTTAAAAATTGGATCACTAACCTTAGCATCTATGATTTTATCTGTCAAAGCATGCTTCGTTTTGTTGGTCCTGACCGGTTTCGGATTTTCATCCAACGTCAGAGCAAGGTTTGCTATCAATTCATATACAGAGATGACTTTGATATGTTTATATTACAAACGAACTGGTTGATTGTTTGTGTGGAGGTAATAAGATTATAGAAATATGTGTGAAAATGAGTACAAATTATGTTAATATTTAACTACTAGTATTTAATTTAGCAATTTAACTATTAGTGTGAATATATTTAATAAATGAAAAAAAATTAAAAACTGTATTTCAGGATTTTACTGACTTCTTACTAAGATATATTGGGAGTATGTGCCAGGCTTTGTCCAGAATAATTCAGCTTTACAATTAAATAATTTAAAATAGATGAGTGCATTAGACAGAAGCAATTTTGTTCAAGGTATATTTGAAGCTTTTATGAATGAAAATATGTTTACAGTTTAAAAGAATCTTTCGTTGACTTTCTTGACTAAATTATTAAATTCATTTGTTATACTATGAATCACATTGAACCACATATTCACTATCCCTAGCCTTAATAGAATCCTAGCAATATGTTCTGTTAGTGTTCCATCAACCGGATATTCTTTCACAAAACTAATACATTGGGAAGCATATTTCGCTGTGGGGATTATATAATTCTGAAAATCATTAAAAGAAACTGAAAGTGCTGCTCTCGCTTCTTCAGTAAGTGATTTCGTAAACCTTTACGAAAGAGCCTCCAAAATGTAGGTAAATGTAAAAATAAGAAAAAAGATTGGGTTGCAATACTTGCCGCAAGAGCGGAAGCAATAATTCCATTTTTTTGTTTTTAAATATTTAAAATAAAGTGTAAATAATTGTTCAAGATGCAATTCTTAGCATATCTGCGTTGGTGTGCACACTTTGAGATTTATAGGCTGAATAAATGAGACTTAATTCCCATCTTAGCCTGCTTCTTTGTCTTGTTCTTTCCGTTTCTGAAGTATGCTCATCTTCAAATGTATTTGGTAAACAGGGAAGATAAGTTGACTATCACAAAAGTTAATAGACACATTAAAAAAAAACTATTTATTATAGGATCTTTTTGGCTGCTTCCCCTGCATTTTTCCTCTTCTCTACCAAGGTTCATTGCCTTAATGAACATGCATAAGGTTCATTGCAACATGGGCGGAAACGTCTGTTTTCGCAAACCACTGACGCAGTCTCAACCCGGAAACTCAAGCATTATTCTGTTCATTATGATAAATTTTTCCTTGCAGACTGGTATCGTTAAAGTGAAATAATATTTAGAAATCTAAGAAAATAAAATAGTTTCGAAAATCTGCCAATAGAGAGAAATGGAGAGTGAATCAGTTTGCAGAAATGAAGTCAACGCTTCATTCTGTTCTTTAAATCAGAAGAAGAAAAAAATGCACATTGCTTTGGAATATACTGCTCATGGCAGTTATTTTTTTCATTAAGAATATTTCTGTGTCATTAAAGAAATATGTAAAGGTAAATCTGTATGTAATAATAATAAAAACTATTTTATTAATATATTAGTTCGAATAAATAAAATTATATAATATAATTGTTTGAATAAATAAAATTAAAACAATAAAACCGAAACTCTGTCTAAAACAGTAAATTTAAGTTAATAATTGAAACTATAATGAAAATAAATAAATAAATTGGCATTATAATTTGTCTATATTAATAAACTATATATTTAAAATTCTATATTGGAGAGTATTATAATGACAACTTTGTTTCACAATTTTTAACAGCAATTTTAGCAAGTGAGGAGAGCCCAGGTGATTCTTAGAAAATTGCGGAATAGTGCATTGTCATTTTAGTCCAATGAGCTGGTTTATACTATCCCGAAGATTAGTGAGCTTTACAGACCGTCAATTTTAGTGGAATTTGGCACCTAATCTAATGAAAAAATAAGAGAAAGTAATAAAGTGCATTCTTAAAGTGAAGCCTAACTTTTTTCCGAGGTTATTATATCAGGTAAAATATAGTATACTTTCTAAAAGGAAATCATATAGAATACACTAAATCTTACAAACAAAGTAGCGGGATCTTAAACGAAAAATTTAATAAATATTTGCCTTCTTTTATTTTAATCAGACTTTCACCCACGATAAATCATCAAAATAATTGAAATAATTTTTTTCACTACAATACCATCAAAAGACAATAAATAGACATATCATCATAGCACAGTTCCAAATATTGCATATACTTTTTTCATTCAGTTTAATATCTTTACTTTCACTCTGCAAGCATTGAGATTTTCAAAATCAAGTTTTCGTTGGAAATGCATTTTTGCTACATCCTATTTAGAAGTTTGTTTATCTGAGTTTATATGACTTTGTGAATTGATAATCAAAAAGTATAGTTCATGATATCCCGACTAGGTATCATTTCAAGGTGTACGAGACAAAAGTTTTGGCGTAATTCATTTAATCGGATTTACAATTTTAAAGAATTTATATTATTTTTCAGTTTTATAAGATTTCCCCAAAAATGGCTCTATAACTTTCTTTAAAGTTTGTGTAGCAAATCAAATAGATATGTCGCCTTTATTTGAAACCTTTTCCAAAAATTTAATGTTATGCATTTTTGGAGAAATAACCTTTCAAAGTTTCATTTCAATCTACACGTATTGCATTATACGATTCCACATTTTTGTAATATTAAAGACAATTACAATTGTAAAACTGCAAACTTTGAAAAAATCAGCCACTTGAAGCAGTAAAAAGAATTACCTGATTTTTTTTTTGCATTGGTTAGAAGAGCTTGGGTATCATCAGCAAATATGAATAAGAGAGGAAACTTATTTGTGTGACAAACTTTCATAATGGGACGACATATTACAATATATATACCCCCTATTGTTATTATTCTCTTAGTAAAGGAAAATTCCATAAGTGACATATTTTTGAAACTGAATGAATTTGTCTAATTTTGCCTGAATCTCCTTGTGGTATCTAAAATGAAATAGCAAGTTTTAACATACTGCGATTTTTGTTTTTGAGTTATGTTATGTAAAAAAAAAAAAACATGCGCGCGCGCCTCACGACATGTATGAGAAATAAAATTCGAAAATCTGAGTTATCATGTTTTATATGATGCACCTAATTTTATGACAATCATAAAATACCAAGGATAGATAATTTTGAACTGTAGTGAAAAGAAAAATACATCCGGTGCCAGTCTTGTCTTAAGATCCTAGTGATCAAAAGTGCAAGTGAATATATTTGATGAAATGTTGAATTGATGAACGACATCATGAAATGCTGATGAGCCAGTGAGAATCAAACCAATTCCTCTACAGATGTTTCAAATTTAACTTCACACGCAATCTTTAAAATACTCTTAATTGCAAATTCAACGAATAGTGTTTATTTAAATATTCTTCAGTTCAGACAACCAACCAAGTCATTTTTTTTATATTTCAACTCCATATTTTGCAAAAGGTAAGTATATATGTATGGTAATATAATTACATTAATTATTAATATATAAAACTATATATATTATAATTTTATGACGCCTTACATTTGTCATGAAATATCATGGATAATTTTGAACTGTGGTGAAAAGTACATATATATATTATAATAAATATATTGCAGTCGGGGGGGAAAAAAAATATAAGGGGAAGAAGTAACTACCATTGGTACTTCTAGTATTTTTTTAATTTTCATTACCTTCTCCAAAATGATGAGCCACAGGCAGTGTCATTTAGTTAGTTTCATTTTACTTTGTTAAGTAAACCTTTTAAGAAGAATAAAAGAGAGGAAATATTGGTATAATAAAGGAGAAAAATGTCAATAGAATAATTGTTAATGGAAGATGATCTTCCGCTTAAGAGTTTTAAAGTTATACTAGGGATTACAATTTTAAACCCAGATTTTACTTTTTACATATGCTGTTTCATGGAAAATATCAACAGTTCTTCGGTACTTAATAGCAGAAATAATAAAAACAGCAGGGAACTAAGTTTTGACTTTAATTCATCCCATAATGAATTTCGGATTATCCAGAAATCATTTAAGGAACATTTCATCTAAGAAAAAGAAGTAGTAAGAAGCAAAATATATGATGTTCAAAGATGTATATCAACATTAATATTAACAAATTTAAAGAATTAGTCGAAGTTGTGTGGATGGGTCTGCAGAGATGGACTAGAAAACAGAGATTAGTTCCAGGTGTTCACCTACCATCAAGAACAGTGTGATCTTACATAGAGAAAAATCATTACACATTCTTAGGGTCGAGACTAATGCTACTTATAATAGAAAACTGCTGTACCCTAACTGATATACTGCGTGAAATCATCTCCCCATATATGAAGTTTATTATGTCAGTAGCATATTTACTGTTATAGAAAAGCCAGGGACAATATTAGAATTGAAACTAGATCTACATCAATGTCCAAAGGGGTGGAAAACTCAAGATCATGTTGGATTAAACGGCATCTTATTTAAGAAAGAAAAATGTGCAAGGATTATTAAAATTAAGGATGGATATAAATAAAAATTGACAGTCAAAGATAGAGAAAATAATTTTAAATCATTTTTAATTTAATTAAACATTTAAACTTGGAAGATAACGGTTCTATTGAATAATCATTTAAAAGGTTTCAAAAATTGAAAATTTTTTCAAACTTAGATCACCATTTTTTGTTACATATTAATAGGATTAATAGAAAATAAAAACTTTATACAAATTGGGAGTGAAGACTATTTTTGATGACAGAATTTAAAATTCTGGAAAAATTAGAATGAAAATTGTTTATGACACCTGTTATTTTATTGATAATGTGTTACAAATTGACGCCTATATACAAAAAAGATATGGGATCGTAAGAAATTTTAGGATTGCAGATCAGATAATAACAAATAAAGCATTTGGGTCCAAGTAAAAATATAAATGATATGCAAAAATTGACTTAAAAGAATTGACTGACTTCACGAATTATTAAAAAATAGCTAGAAGAGGCATCTCTTGTTTAGTAAATTTGTTGTCTTACTTAA
Source organism: Triatoma infestans (assembly GCA_011037195.1). Classification (NCBI taxonomy): domain Eukaryota; kingdom Metazoa; phylum Arthropoda; class Insecta; order Hemiptera; family Reduviidae; genus Triatoma; species Triatoma infestans. The sequence continues at coordinate 4,773 of JAAEAF010001412.1, read as the reverse complement.
AGGCAAGATTCATTTTATGTAAAATACCAATCAAATTTGATTTTGTCATTGAATTTAATTCAATCTTATTCAATTACTTCACAAGTTGAAATAAAGTCCAGCTTTGACTATTTTGTAGCAAAATATTCAAATTCAACGCTTTCTTATTGCAAAGATCTGTAAAATGATTTCGATATCTTTGTTTATATATTTTAAAATATTTTATTTCCCAATCATAATCCACTTTGTACAAAATTAAATTTTAAACTTGTTGACGATTAAGGGAGAGAATATTATGCTAATTCAGGAAAAAACATCTATCTTTTCCACAAGAAAGTCAGAACACCCGATACATATTTTCTGAAATAAATTTAAAAAAATTGGGAGGAAAGATAGTTGTTTTTACTAAATGTACAATTTAAATAATAATTTTAGGGGGAAAACATCATTTATTTATTTATTTCTAAACGGAAATCGTTTAGAAAATTTATTACACGGAAATCCTTGGCAAATAAAAAAACATCATACAAAGAAAATAAATTAAATTGTCGTTAAAAAAAAAAAATTGACCGTTATTTAATTCGCTTGTAGAGTGTAAAAGCCCGTAAAAGTAAAGAAATCAATAATCGAATAATCCGCACGTTAATTATCAATTTATGAAGTCTCTAGGATAAACTTCATCAAATATTTAAAAAAAAGATCTATCATTTGTTGTATCAGAAAATTAAAATGAACAATACAACCTAACATAAGTAAGAGAGTCAGTCGACCTTCTGCTATGTTCTCTAACCAACAAAAATAAAACACTGTAAAAAATGAATGCAACCACGCCCATCTGTAAAGTGAGTTGCAGACTTCAGCAGGTTACAGAAGCCATTAATAACCTACATTCATTGATGTGTACTATACTCACTTACAACTCACTAACTCACAAAGGATCTGAAACTTAAGCAACTCACAAAGTGTATTGAGTGACTCACCTTTAGCTTTACAGTACAGTATAGAGCATGCGCACTAAGATATTGCTTAGGTTTACTGATGGCTGAATAGTAAAACATACGTGATTATGCAGTGTTTACTCGTGAGTATTGCTGTACGAAGTTGTTTCAGCAACTGATAAAGAGACCTTGAATAATTCGAACACTTTGTGAGTTTTATTTTTCTTTGTAGTTTACCAATAATAACATTTCATTAAATGTGAAATGTAAACTTATAGTCAATAATAACCTCAATCGTTGGTTAGTGAAATGTGAGATCACTGCTAGAGGTCACAAATGCAATGTGATTTGGACGTTTAGTAAATTATATTTTGACTTTCATTTTTGAAATTTCGATTGTGAATGATAATAATTTTAATTTTTGAGCGTTAGTGATATCAATATATTTTTTCAGATTTTGAAAACGGCTTTTTGACAACCATTTCAATTATTTCATCTTTACTCAACATTTGATTTTGGTAAACTTGCATGCATTCATTGTATTTTATTTTTTATAATAGTTGTTATAAACAAGTTAGATACTTATTTATAAGATTTTTAAACATTTTTGTAAAGGTTAATGGACTGCTGTGGGCTACCATTTTTGCCGTTTATATTGCTAAGTTATTTTATTTGTTTTATGTACGTTGAATGATACTTGTTTACAAAATAGTTTAAGCAAAATTTGAAGACAAATTATTCATAATAACATTCAAGCGAAAATAAGAAAAAGTAAACAAAAATAAGCTAGTTGGCTAATTTCATCTCTCTTTCTACTCTCATTTCTCTACTGAATAGTTAGTCATAAAATTCACATAATAAACTTAATGTCTTACGGTGCATTTGACTACGTACATTCGAAAGTTTTAGGTTGTGTTATTCTAACCTTTATTTTTAGTGAAGTAGTAACAATCAGTCTGGTACGTTAATGGCTGTTCTTGCAGTTGAATAAATAACCTATATATACCTTAAAGTATATACAATTTTATCAACTAGCTTTTTTTTGGGTCGATTGGAATATTGCAAAATGATGTCGTCCGAATATTATTATAATAAATATAATGATAATACTTTCTAATAAATCCAATTTAGTCACAAACCTATTTATAATGTTCCTCACAGTTTTATTATAATTATTATAACATGTAATTTTTTTTATTTTTTTATTGAACAGTACATTTTGTATTGATGTAAGTTGAGGCATTTATAATTTCAAGGTTTTATAAAATGTTAGATGTTTGACCCTTGATTACTGTTGATACCTACTAGACAGTACTGTTAGAAAACACCTTTCCAATAATAAGAATTATTCTCTTGCTTGCTTTCTTTCTTAGACACATCTTAATACTTCTTCATTATTCACTTCTTTGAAATAATTTTTGTATATATTTTTATATACCTAATTACCAAATTTAAAATTCGATTTTATATAGGAAATAAATCTTGTTTAAAGGAAAAGAAAAAAGGGATAATAATTATTTTTTTAAAAATTTCTTATAAAGAACAACTTTTGAGATTTTATGAGCTTAAGCCTGAAGGTTTGAACATGTTACAACTTGTAGGCAGATATTCTCTAATAAAAAATTCAGAGTTCTGTAAACAAAATCAGAGCTGCTGTAAAATTATAATTTTTATATTATTTAAATAATGATTCTCATTAACTATTCAAATTGAAATAGAAGCAAAAAAAAGTAAAACAAACTAAAAATGTAATTAATTCACGGGCATTAAAAATTATATATCAAATTTTATAAGTTTTGAATTAAATAATTTTTTCTACTTTTTTTATTTTTTATTTTTTAAATAAAATCAGAAATATTTTATGTGAAAGATTAGGTTCTTAAATCAGAATTGATCGGTGAAGTGATGAAATGAGCTTTAAAGTATACTCTTCTTGTATGATTCATTTGCAGAATTTAACATAGTTTTGGAAGGTTTTTGATTTTGGCCTAATTTTATCAATTCCGGATTGATTTTCGTACTTACATTTTGGCGAGTAAATGTGGTGCTATTATAACCATGTGCGTTGTCGTTCTCTGAGTTGGATGTCAGTTTTCATTTTTGATATTGTTTGGATTGAATTCCAGAATTAGTTTTTTCCTTAAAAATGATTTAAATAAAAGTGATAGATTTTATTATGCTATTAACATTCCAAATTTAAAGAAAAAAACTACTTGTTTTCGAGAAAATAACAAAAACTCAAAAACCCATACTATAAAATCGCATTTCCCGTTAATCAATTTTCTTCAATAGTTTTCTCCATGCAATACTTTTAATATGTGTTAATATTATTATTTAGGTAGTAAAACCATAAATTCTACCGAAGTGGTAATTTAGAGGAAGGCTTAACCGTTACTGCTCCACCAGAACATACAAAAACTAAATTTTCCCAAAAAAATATAACACATAAAAGTAATAAGCATTTATAGAAAAGACGCACGCACTACTGAACGGTTAATGGATTTTGATCGAAGCCTTTTGTTGGCTGTTACCAATGCTTTTTTTTTACACTAGGCGGAATATCATGTTCGAGTTTCCTGTTATTTTTCCTATTTGTGATATTTTGTTCACATTAACCAAATTTCTATTTCGGGGGAAAAAACTCAATTTTGCAAATTTGTCACCATCGCAATAATACCAACATTAACATTAAATTAAGTAAAATGTATTTTGCTCATTTGTGATTATATTGTTTCCCTTATTTCCTCTATCTAGTGATTAAATGTCGAATTCCTTTCACCATTACATTATTACACTATAGTAGCATTTTTAAGATTATCAGCATTCTCTCGAAAAGAAGCGAGATGAAGAATGTCTTCATCACTTAACTTTCTTGCCCACCCGAGTTCAAGGCATAACATTTAAAATCTGATATATTTTTACTTTTCCAACAATTCACATATTATTATTTTTACTTTCTATTAACTCTTAGTAAGATGAAGTATTGCAGTAATGCCAGATTTTCGAAATTAAGTTTTTGCAGGAAATATATGTTTTGAGGTCCTCTGAATACGATAAAATTGTTTTTAGCAAATGCTCTTAACGGGCAAAAATCCGTCAACCTGAATTGCTACTTTAAGAAAATAAATTTTCTTTTTCTTTTCTTTTTTCAGTTTTTCGTGATTTTCTCGCATACAGATCCAAAGATTTTCTTTAAACTTCCTATACCATCTACACATATAAATACCTATCACTTTTTGTGAAACATTTTTCTGGGAAAATTGATTTTTTGGGGGGTTCCTGGGGGGAAACAGTAGCGTTATAGTTTACTCTAAAATACCACTTCAGTATAGTATAAGATTTTTAACTGATATATTTTTGAGTTTAATAGTATTTTCTCGAAAACGGTTACTGTGATTTTTTTTAAACATGGAATGCTTGCTCAATTGATAGAAACGTAGCACTTTTATTTAAATAATTTTGTCTGAAAGAATTTATTTTATAAGGGTATTAGACGTCTATCTGTTAGTTTAAATTTAAGTTTGCATTAAGCTTTCTTATTTTTGACATAGAGCGCTTCATATAAAACCGCTCATATACAAATAAAATACCTACCACCTTTTTTTATGACCATCTCAACTAAACAAAATAACTTGCAAATTTTAAAGAAAATTTCTTGATTAAATTGTATTAATTAGAGTAAGAGAAAGTAATATTTTACAACCAGATTTATATTTTTTTTTTATGCCTAGGAAGCATTTCCTTAATGGCCTTTGCGATTACGTCAAATTTTTGAAATTGGTCTTCACGTATTTTGAGGAGCCTAAAACCGAAAAATGTTGTTGTGGTGTTTGGTTCCGCAGAGCTGGAAAGCATC